>APFE031345140.1:115926-138829 GCA_000404065.3 Pinus taeda | reverse complement strand
AACATTTAAAAAAAGAAAAATAAAACAACTTGAAAATTCGTTAAGTAATCATAATTTCGAAAAAAATTAGACATAATAAATTTTAAAGTGCGAAACCTAAGTCCTCTAAAAAAAAGGTATACTGCATCAACACGTTTCAAAATCAGCATGAAAATCATTAACATTTTAAAATAAATATTTATATTTGATACATATGAAAATTTAAAGTGTAAAACATATGCTCCGAAAAGAAAGAAGTATATTTTGCATCGCCACTTTTCAAAATCGGGTCATGTTTTGACGACCCCTATGTAACAGGTAATCGTATCAGTTATTTAAAGTGCCAAAAACTATGCTCTAAAAAGAAAATGTGTGTTCTACATTGGCCCTTTTCGAAATCAGGTCACATTTTTGCTATCTCTACAAAACGGGTAACAGTATCAGTTCCCGTTTCAAAGTTTACATTGTTACCTTCTCAACCTTCTTCTGTAAATGCCATTCAGGCTTCTAATTCCAAAGGAAATCAAAATTCCGATGGGAAGAAAAAGGGACGAGGTAAAAAGAAGAATTAAGATGAGAAGGGTAATGCGAATAAGCCCGACAATAACGCTGGTGAGGGTGGTAATAAGTCTAAGAAGAAAGTTAAGATTCCATCTAAGTTATGCAGTGGAGACCTTTTGACTCATCTCTGCCCAAAAATTCAAGATGCTCAGCGCTTGTTAGTGCAACAAGGGTCTTCTAACTCCCAAGCTGTCTTAACTAACCCTTTCCCCCGAGGGCAGCAGTTGCTTGCTGACGCGAACAAAAACCCTAGTACCTCTGTAGGGGGCAACCAGGAGGAGGATAATTCCTCAAATGCTTTCATGATGAGTTCTAATGTCAATGTGGCCACATGGTCACGGGATTATTGTGAAGCTGAAACATCCAAGGATAAATTTGTTCCCGGAACTACAGATCCACTTCATATTGAGCGACCCTCTGTCGAGTCTATAACTCAGATACCGAAAGGTTCTGCCAAGCGCGGTACTATTAACCCTAATGTTAGGGCAGCCTAGAGCTACTCCATTGTAGAAGATCTGGCTCAGAGTCCATGCGCGGTGTCTGCTTTAGAGGTACTCCAGTCGTGTGGGCACAATGAATCCAAATAATTCTTTAGCTCTCAATTTTGATATGCATAATGTCAAAAAGATACTCCCTCATCATATGGTTTTTCAAATAAAGTCTACTTATCGGAAAACTAAAATTTTTCGAATGGTTATAGATGAGGGAGCTTCCACATGTGTCATGTCTATGTCATGTTGGAAGGCCATTGGATCGGCTTTGGCTGTTCCTTCACCCACACTCTTGATAGCATTTGATGGTCATTCTCATAGGCCACACGGGATTATCCAAGCCTTTCCTATATGTTTTGGAGGAAAGGTCATTAACCTCGAAGTAGAAATTGTTGATGCCAACCTAGACTACAATCTCCTCCTAGGACGGAGTTGAATATATGAAATGAATGTCGTTGTTTTGACTCTATTTTGAGTCCTTTGCTTTCCTCATGAGGGGAAAATTATTAAGGTTGATCAATTGGATTATTCTCCAAGTGATCCTCGGGCAGCTTCGGATTCTACCATTCCGATGGTGGATAACCCCCGTCAAATTATCGAGAATCTAGGAGTCAGGATGTACTCTTCCTTGTTGTGTGTATTTGATCTTCCCCCTCCTATAGCTAGAATCGATAAATTCCATCCTCCAAGGAGGCTTTATGGAAAGAGTTTGTTCAAAATCATTATTTTTCGGATCCTAGGGCCTTACCTTCATCTGTGGCTACATCGGATGAGGGGAAGGTGGGTGGAATAGAATATATTATGTCTACAGTAGAGCTTAGATATGAATCTATCAATAACTCTACAGATGACCTTCCTACTCCTCCTTCAGAAAGGGAGTTAGATGGTGATGTGGCCCCTACTGGGACCCTTGATTCCACTTCTGCCTTGAATCGCTTAGATACAATTTTTCCATCTGACGAAGTAGTATTCAAAGCAATGACAGTTGTAGATCGACCATTGGAAGATTTACATAATCATTCATTTTTCCATCCTGCTTTGCATGAAGTTGAATCTAGGTCCTCCAGTTTGTCTACTAGCGATGTTTGTACAGTTCCTTTGGCTCCAACACAAATGTCTGTTGAAGGTAATATATTGATTGGTTCAATGACTGTGCCTATAAACATCCCTAGGAGCAAGCTAGCGGAGCCCACTGATGGGCTCCACCTCAAGAAGTACTTTGCATAGGTTACGGCCGAGCAATGATTTCTTTGTATATTTTGTATTTTTGTACATATCTTATTGGGAGTTTTCATGATATTGACACTTTTTTTGATCTGTTTTCGTAGGTGTTGATGGATGACTTGGTCTATTTCAGATTCACTGATGGTGCTAGTTGGCACACTCGGAACCTCGCTTCCGCAGCTTGGGTGATTTATTATCCAACTGGTCAGTTGATGGTATCAAGGGAGTATGTATTAGGCCAGCGTCAAATAATATGGCTGAGTATACTACCGTCATTAATTTACTATCTTGATTCACAAGTGGTAGTGTCACAATTGAATAACATCTATCGGGTTCAGGATCCTTGTTTATATTGCCAATATTTGAGGGTGACGGTGTTGCAAAGATCATTTGTTTATATTACTTATTTGCACATTCCACAATCTGATAATTCATTAGCAGATTCTATCGCTAATCAAGCTTTAGATTGGCATATCATTCATTCATCAAGATAAAATCAAACATAAAAAGTCAGAACTGTATATATATATCATAAAATTGCCAATGTGTACATAAAGTGTGTCAAAAATAATATACAAAATCGGGACTAAAATGCCCATAATCATGTCCAGTAAATATAATGACCCAGCTTAGGATGAGCAGCTAAATAGGTGACCACTTCTTTGGCCACATGCCGAAAAAGGCGAACCCAGTCGCGTGGCACTCCTACCATGTGGCACTACATATCCTCTGGTAGATCTTCTACACCCTCAATCGGTACTTGGTGGGTCAACCTCACCAAGTTTTGCTGGACTGCGTATAAGACTCTCTCAGTCTCTGCAGCCACCTCTTCAACACCTCTTCCGTGATGCTTATGCCGCGGAAATCCGTCTGGTCGTACCGGACCCACATCTGGAACATGATCATTATATCAGTCATTTAATCCCATAAAAATACCTTTAAGTTCATTTTCATATTTAAAAAACATAAAAATTGACAAAAAAAAAAATGGTTACCTATCTCTCCCCATGCCACGCCTGGTGGTAACACCAGATCTGGATCTCCCCTGAAATACATGCTAGCATAGGGATAGTCATCCACAACGATGATTTTCTACTCCCACCAGGAGAAGAAATCAACGTCAATAGAAGTCCTCGGTACGTCTTCGCCTCCAAGGCATTTCATCAAGTCGGCCCACCTACCCATCCATGGATCTTGGGGGCTACTGATAGGAAATGATACTCTAGGACGTAACCCTAGAACCTTTTCTAAGAAGAAGGAGCACAAAATGGTCCCATATCCAAAGTTCTTGGTTTGTCCTTTCTGAATGGAGGATAGCTGACTCTTCATATTGGTCAGAAGAGGTGTACATCAGTCAAACACAGTAGTGAGACAAGCTACGGCCAAGCTCATGGATAGTTGTGATACTTGGTGCAATGAGACTGATCCGTTTACGTTGGCTATGGTGAATAGTATGATCCTCAAGTACAAACTCTCTACATGTTTGATTGGAATCTGGCTTCCAATCTTCTCCGGATGCCCCGGATAGTATATATGCACGTAGTCTTCTACTGAAAGACTACCTCGTGATCGTCTAGTTGAATGCACCACTTCTTCTCTCCGAGAGAGTCCAGTGATAAAGTAAATATCTTCAATCTCTATCCTTAAAGGCATTTGATCAATAATGAACGCATCATCTTCGATACTCCAATAGCGGATTAACATTTCAAGCAAGCGGGTGTTTGCTTTCATATTTGGCATTTTGAAGAATTTTAATAAACCGCGTCCTATAAAGGCATCCAAGGCCTGTTGATTATTCATAACCTCATCATCAACAGTGGCATGCTCCCTTTCCCTCCAGGTGATTGTCATCCTGAAAGAAAATCAAATTTAACCATTAGATTTTTATGTTTTAAATTCAAACAGCGTATATGCGGGTCCATTTCATATACAGTCGCGTGTAGGACTTGTGTATACTTTGGTTTCTCATAACCTACCCGCTATATGCCGCGTTGGAATTTTTAACATAATTTCCAACATTAAAACCTCAATTTGAATTTCTAAAAACAATCACAAATTCATGCAAGCTAGATTTGGAGGTTACCTGGTGATTTTTAGTCAATTTGAACAGTCGAATTCTTTGAGGGGCAAGTTTTCTTCTTTTTCTCAACAGCTTTTTCTCTCAGCACAAATGGTAACAATGGTGAGTCAAAAAACCATTTTATAAGCTTTGAAAATGTCAAATTTTTTCAAAATTCTATTTTGTTTCGTCTCATGTTTCTTTTACTCGGGAGCTTGGATTGTTGAGAATGGGTCGTTTTTCAGGACATTTTGGATCCTTTTTCAAAGACTTCAAGTCAGCTCCATGACTGTTGAACCATCATGGTAGGTATCATTTACTCACTAACATATAGGTTAGGGAAGCCATTTTTCCATTGCATTTTGCATACTAGCCTCCATTTGTCGATACACTTGCCATAGGGTCGATCCCATCGTGTTATGGTTCATAAACCATCTTCACTCGCCAATTTTTTAAATCATGACATGATGGTAGAGCCATCTTTTTTATGGGCATCATAGTTATCACCTCACTGACATGGTTGCCCATGCTGCTTCATTGAGTAGACTCGGGAGTCCTCTCTAGTCCCACCATGACTTGTGCGTTGAAGACTCATTCCTCTTTGCTTCTTCACTTCGTTCTGGCCTTAGACCCTAGAGGCTCCTTTGTATTGAGTTGTACTACTGCATTACATTTTGACCATTTGCACCTTTTGGCCTTGAGCCAGCTTCACTTGGACTCGTGTTTAAGCCACTTTTTGACCATGTTTTTTGCAAAAATCAAACTTGCAATCCCTTAGTTTTTGCAACTTGACACACCTTCAGACCCATGGAAGGAACATCCCTTTGAGTGTCCTTGACCAATTTTTCCTCCCTGCATTGAGCATAGGAATGTTCCCATCCCAGGAACTAGATCATTTGTTTCACTGACACTTGTTCTTTCCACTGTACTATAGCATTCTTTTATTCTTTTTCTAGCTTAAAGAAAAAGACAAAAGAATTATATATTCCAAAAAAAGAGCAGGAACAAGACAACATGTCTATTTATTATTGGCAGTTAGAGTCACTCATGTTGCCCTTGAACAAAGCACTCAAAAGAAAGTCTCTCCTCCATTTGGGCAGGATTTAGTTTGACTTAGGTATGCCTTAACCTTGTTATTGAGTTAGTTCTCCTCCGATTGATTATCTTTTCCAATCATATGGAGAGTTCATTTGTGCCTCCTGCATGAAGAACTTATACAGAGTCATCATATGCTTCCACATGGTCATCATTGAGTCATGCTTTTGTTCATGGGAATTAAGCCTGAGTCAGCCTCTCTGTGGTGTCTCTTGACCTATTTTCAGTCGGCCATCCCTGGTTGTCAGTTTCTTGTCTATCATCACATCAATTATATTGGTCTTTTACTCATGCTAGTATGAGAAGGTCTCCATTGACTTCTTGCTGGAAGGTTTTTTCCTTATCGACGACGACATCTTGCTCTAAGGATAGGCCTAGAGCCGCACCCTGGCCCTATTTTCATTATTGATAGGTCACCTTGTGCTCAACATCGATTAGTATCATGGGTCTTTGACTGAGTGGTTTCCCTTGTGTTCGACATTAGATTTCATTATCACACATTGGGATTCATGTAGTGCCTTGGTTTCCATTTGACCCTATTGGTAGATTCCTTGCCTTTGTGTCAGCTTTCATTATTGGTTGGTTTAGAGGGTTTCTATCGTGCGCTAGCTACATCTTGTGTATGCCAAAAATGTGCTTTTGTTGGGTTACTACATCTTTTTCATCCGATTCCTTCCACATTATTGGCCTACGGGTTACACTCGCACTAGATTGATAAAGGATGCCTTAATTCCTTCCTTCTAGCGGATCTTTCCCTATCAACTATGACTCATTGCTATAGGGCAAAGGTCTAGAGTCGATTTGGCAGTACATTGGGGTTTGCAGTCATCAATGGCATATCCTTCGCTATCAACAGTGGGAAACCATCATTGTCTCCTGATTGATAGATTCTTATAGGTGTTTGACTTCAGCTCATCTATTTGCACTTGTTAGATTGTACTGGGTACCTTGACTCTCATTATCATTATCGGTGAGTAGTCTCGCGTTTGTTAATGGTATACATCAATGACCGGTAATCAAATGATTTCTCACATGGTCGACTTCAGATCATTTATTCCCATTGTGTAGAAATGTACCATGGCGGTCAATGAAGACCTCAGGTTGCATCAGCATTCTTTGCTTCACTTGTTAGTTACTCTTGTTGCTGCTAGTTGACACCATTCCACATTATATGTTGCAATCCTTCATAGCAACATCCTATATGTTGGCATCTGAGTTGTGATGTAGTACCATCTTATTCCATCATGTTCATTTGGTACTACTGGGATTAGTTTTTGACATCAATGATTAGCGTCATATTTCATCTTTATTGATCATCTTCTTATATGTGATATTCATATATGTACTTGTTCGATTGTGATAAGATGATCCATTTTGTACTTTTAGTTCCTTATACTTGTATACACAGTGGATCCACTTGTACTTGATATGCAACCATGCTTTACTTTCTTTGAGCATGGGTATGCCCGCCTCAGACAGTTGTTTCTTTCTGATCTTCTTTTGCTGGCTTGGTAGGATGAAATCTGGAGAAGTCATTCCCAGTTTTTGACAGGTTTCCTTTCCATATACTTAATACATTTCAGCCACCATGTTCCCCTTATGACCTCATATATTAGGGGGCATCTGTTATAGCTCCAAATACCACCTCATGTATTTGTGATGCTTGGTTTATGGCCTAGGGAAACCCCTCCTTCCAGACTTGGTCCAAATATTCAAAAAATAGTGTTTTACTCCCTGTATGCAACTTTTCCCTGTATTAAACACATGTACATGTGGGCCAGTTTATACTGAACCCACGTAGATATCTTAAAAAACTTAAAAAAAAATAAATTTCCTTAATTATGGGTGGAGATCATGAGTTTTACCTATTGATTACCTATTAGTGCCCGTGGCCCAACTATTCCCAAATGTTCCCCAACTAAAAAACTACTTTGGGAGAAGTATAAAAAGACTTCAAAGGGAAGGCCTTAAGGAGGAGAGAAAATAGATAATTACTCTACTGAGATTATCCCCTAATCAAGTCTAAAGATCCCTATGCTTCAAGCACTTCCCCAAGTTTAGGAAACCCTTGTTTCCTTGAGAGTTGATATCCTTTCATTTGTGGGAGATATCCTTGTGTTGGTTATGGAAGGAGCCTTTTGAAGGCCGGGACTAGACAGACCTGGAGGATGGTTCCACTTGGATCTAGAAGAGGAAGACTTAGGTGAGCTCTTTCTATGTTTTGATTATAATTATCTGCAATAAAAGAAACATTGTCTTGTTCCTGATATCAACTTTGTTCAAGCATCTGATGTTATTGTTATGGTTTATGTATGAATGACTATTTCAATGTATAACTAGCCATCTACTTATATGCTATAAAGTTGATTTCACTATAATGCTTTATCTATATGTTGATGTGTCTTTGAATTGGTTGTTTTGAAGGTTCAAAGATCATGAGGAGTTGCAGAGGGTTTGAACCCTAGCTGGAACTACCCGAACGAAGGACCCCCGGTATGTACATCCTCGCATAGTTTGCTAGTTTAAGAATTTTTCCTAAGTTATTTGCTTGTTTCTTGCTGTAGATTACTCCTACTCTACTAGGGTTCTGACCCAAAGCCCTAGGGGAATTTATCCCTTAACATAAGGGTTGTTTATTTTTGGGTAAATGTGATAATAGAATATTATATGATTGGATTTGCAATTGAAGATCATCAATCCTTTTCTTAAGGGGAAGTGGTTTTCAAGTTTGAGTTGCATGGAAGATTGTTGAAAGAAATTCCCTTGTCGATCAAGCTATTGATGTTTGAAGAAAATTAGTTACGATTCCAAGAAGATCGAATGGCCTCTTAGTACCCTAATTGTTGGGGGTCAGACCTATGGGGAGGAATGTTGTCCAATTAAGAAAAATGAAGGGTTGTTTTGATGGATCTAGAAGAGTTACACAAAGCACAAGAGTTTAGAGCATTGTTAAGGGTGAGAATCACTAGGGAGGGGAAAGAAAGGACATTACGCAAGATTAGGTGTAGAAGGAGAGAGTTGAAAAGGATAGGAGAAGAAGTGATAGGCTCAACTTTGCAAAAGTATAACATGGATAATCCTAAGTTGCAAAGAAGTGGAGGGTGTGAGGGACATTCATCCAGTGAAGTAGGAGACATCGATGACAATTTTACAAGAAGTTTAGCTGGCACTGGTTGGCCCCACTGAGAGTCAAAAGGATTCACATGCCTGAGCCACCTGTGTAGCCGATTATGATGCCTAGGGAGCAACTCTAGTATATGATGACATTCACTTTGTGATGCAGCTATTGTTCTTTGAAGATGAGTCAATTCTCACTTGCGACAACCCACAACATACTAGTACAACTCCTCCTCTCCCTAACCTTCCCCTAGTATCGTATCAAAATCTTGATCAGTTCTTTTCCAAGTTAACAAAGACTATAAAATTTTAGTAGATACATTCTAGGTATAGTATTGGTAGCTCTAGTAGAGGAAGTACTTCCAACAATGGTGTTCAATCCATTCTAGCTAATCACTTTCAGCTCGGTCCCAAGGGATTTGTAATTTCTCAGGCGGGGCACACAATCATGACTGGAAATATGGTCGGATCTCTTACATGATATCCATAATTTTTGGGATGAGGTGGTGAAGATGTTGATCAACATTAGTACCTGTGTGAAGTTGTTTAGATGGCTCAACAAAATCTTGATGGCACTAAACGTATTGAGTTCCAAACTACTCTAAGGGATAGGGCACTCTGATGGTTTATTAAGTGGATTGATGCAAATCCCAATGCCACTATGGATGTGGTAAAATGAGAATTTCTTCAAGAATTTAAGCTACCTCAATCTAATTAACAAGGTTTGGCAGAATTATTGGATTTTTTTTAAAAGGAAGGAGAATCTACTTGGAAATGCATGCAAAGATTCAAATATTATATTAGAAAATTGTCATACCCTATCGATCCTCATCTTCAGAGAGATTGTTTTATTAACGATTTGTTACCAATGAATAGGATTCCATCGTCACAACAGAAGATTGAAAAACTGCAAGATGCATTAGAACAGGTAATGCAAATTGAGGCAATGGCAAGCTATCCTTAGAATTACAAGTTGGTTTCTCCTTCTATTGATCTTGCTATTATGGGACTCTAGAATTATATTTCCACTCTTACTAAGAGAATCAAGGATCTTTCTCCTATGTGACCTATGAAACCTCAATTTTGGTGCTCGCACTACCAAGTTGAAGGACATCACGTCACAAAATGTCTGAGGCTCAGGGCTCTAGGATCATCTAGTTTGCCTATGGGACCTGCACTACCACCACCACATAATCTCGGAGTTGCACAAATTTATTTAGAAATTCCCTTCCATGGTCCAACTCAATACTAGGAATTCCCCCACATCAAGGTATGCCTATGAATGATTTTTTTGAAATGTGTAGGTCCTTTGGCTATTCACCTCGCTTATGTCCTATTTACGAAGAGTGTAACTAGATGAAGGGGGCTAATTTGATTAATTTTGAACCACATGAACCAAAACCAATGATGTAGCTAAATATTAATATTGTGACCAAAGGATGGAAAATAATTGGAGATGGTGTTGGAACCTCTGAGCAACCAATTTTCATAAGGTCAACATCACCGAAGAAATATTATGATTTCATCCAATAGAAAGAATAGAGACACGGTTGATTGATTTCGACAATTAATTTCCTCTAAAGTTCCTCGAATTGAAAAACAAGAACAAGTACAAAATAAAAGTCCCAAACCATCATAGGAGATATCTCGACCAATCTTAGAATAGTTTAATTTGTTTTTAAATGTTATGAATGATGAGAAACTTGTTGGTAAGTTGTGGAAAAAGTTAAAAGTTGTTGTGAAGGATGATCCATTTTCAAAATAATCTATTTTTTCTAATCTTCTTGAAAGACATTCTAGGTAGGTTTAGTGAAATAAGAAGATAACATGAAATTTTTTTTGGGTTGATGCTAATATTGATAGATACCATATCAACGATTCCATGTTAGATCTCGATTCATATGTTAATATTTTACAGAGAAAATATTGTGAGGAAATACAGAAACCCAAATTGGTATTTTCACCCATTCAATTATGTATGGCCAAGCAATATTGTATTATCCCCATCGGGAGACTAGAAGACGTTGAGTTTGATATTTTAGGCATTAAGACTTATGTATATTTTGAAGTAATCGATATTATGGGTGACAACGATCTATATCCATCCTTATTGTGTATTGACTGGGGATTTGAAAATTATGCACTGATTCATTTAAAAAGGGAAACTATGACCTTTCATGTGGATGGATTTTGGGTCATGCAACCATTGGAGCCATACCGAGACCCAATATTTACTGAGCCTATATATTATGTTGAAGAACCAAATTTGCTTGATCAGTTGTATCAACTAACTGCCAGGAAGAGCGAGGATTATATTAACCCTATGGCGACCGGATCCATGAGTTGGAGAACTGTCCAAAGTACAGAAGTGGGGTCTGATGTTGTGATGGAGGATTAGAAGTAGGTGGAATCACGAACTTCATTCACAACATTGTGCAATTGTCAGATGTCTCCACTGGATCAGTACTAAGGTATGTAATTATCCTATTTTCAATGGCATTGAATCTGTTGTAAATTTCATCTAAGAAGTTGATTCCCAAATAGAAGGTTAAAATATTACCTTGATGAATGTTTCTTTACAATCAACCCTTGCAAGATGGTGGGAAACACATAGTGACTAGCTTCATGATTGGGGTACTATTAAAACTAACATGATACATAGATTCTCTCCTTCAGAAAAAACCTCTAGTAAGATTCCTATCTACGATGGATTTACTAGCCTGCAAAAGCATATCCAAAATTGTTGTTCCCTTTGGATAGATGTGGGTGTACTAGTTGTGATGTGGACACATCAGTTCATTCATACATTGGGTACTATTCCACAAGACTGATATTTGAAAGTGGAATTCAAAAGACAAACAACAGATTGGGATGCAATGACAACTCTGTTCTATAGGGATTTTTCATTTCATGACACTGATGAGAAGATAGCTAAAGCTCTCAAGGCTATAAAAAGGGTTTTATTTCCATTCATGAGTGCTTTGAAATAATGTAGAAAATATGGATATTTTCCACATTAGTATGAGTCGGGGTTCCATGAAGTTGTAGCTTGTGGGAAAATTAATAGAGAACGTGATGATGACTTTGAATAATTGAGGCATTTGTCATTTAAGGAATTCGAAGGGGAGAGGGGATAAAAGATGACCATGTTATAAATGCATCGCATTTTCAACCACTCAAGTTGAAGAAGTTAAATATTGGGACCAATGTGAAACCCAAGCTCGCCTTCATTGGTGACTATTGGGATGAGCAAACTACCAAGGAGGTTTTTGATCTACTCAAAGAGTATGAGGATTTATTTCCTGCTTCATTCTCTAAACTAAAAGGAATTAAAAGAGATGTTGGGGAGATGAAGATAACTTTGAAACTAGATTCAAGATGAGTCAAGCATCGACCTTATAGGTTACATCCGAGGGTAAAATAGAAAGTGAAGAAGGATATTGGCAATATGTTGGCTGTCAAACTTATATTTCCAGTTCATAAGGTTAAGTGGATAAGCCCTATTGTCATCCAAGATAAAAAAGACTCCCAGGAGATTAGGGTGTGTGTTGATTATATAAATATCAACAATTCTTTTGTACATGACCCATTCCCAACTCCTTTAAGTGATGAAGTGTTGGACAATGTTGCAGGAAATGAATCTTATTCTTTTACTGATGGCCTTTTTGGTTATCACCAGGTCAGGATTGCGGAAGAATATAAGAGGAAAACCACATTCACCAGTGAATGGGTTTCTTATGGATATAATGTCATGACATGTGGATTAAATAATGCTCACGTTGTCTTCTCGAATTGTGATAGCTTCCTTCTAAGAATATGTTCACAAGTTTCTTGAAGTTTACATGGATGAATGGACAATTTATATTTTGCTAAATAACCATTCTAGCTTGTTAAGAGTTATGTTTGACATATGTAGGTAGCTTTAAATCTCTCTAAACTTGAAGAAATGCATTTTTTCCATCCCCTTTGGAACATTACTGGGTCACATAATGTGCAAGGATGGAGTATGCGTGGAGCTAGCGAAATCTGCGGTGATATTGAATATGCCACCACTAACTACTATGAAGTAGTTGTGATCGACTTTGGGACATACTGGGTATTATCATAGGTTCATTTATAATTATTCTTTAATCACTTCACCACTGGAGAAGGATTTAAAGAAGTTAGATAGGTTTGGTTGTCTTATTGAATGTGATTCTTCATTTGACACTCTTAAAGAGCAACTCACCAATGCATCCATTTTGGTTTATCCCGATTGGAATAAGGAATTCCATGTTCATATAGACGCATGTGGAATTGCGTTAGGAGATATCTTGATGCAACCAAGAGAAGTTAACCCAGATCATCCCATAGATTTTGTAAGTAGAAAAATCTCTACTACGGAGACGAATTATACCACTATTGAAAGAGAAGCTCTTGATATGGTGTACTCACTCCAAAAGTTTGACACTATCTGATGGGAGGAACATTTAAATTTTTTACAGACCATTCAACTTTGAAATACTTGGTTATTAAACTGGTACTTAGAGGATCTACCGTTGGATGTTTCTATTTCAAGAATTTGCCTTTGAATTCATTGTCAAGATGGGAAGATCAAATGTGAGTGTAGATCGTTTATCTCTCCTTTAATAAGGAGAATAGGGGGGTTCAATTGATGACTAGTTTCCTGATGCCCACTTATTCTGCATTGAAGTTCTTCCTAAATACTTGGGGGATATTGTATTGTTCCTAGAAATAGGTCAATTCCCAGAGGAGTATATACCCACTCAAAAACAACATATGGTTGTTCGTGCCACCGATTATCAATTGGTCGCAAGAAATTTATATAAAATGGGACTTGATCATATTATAAGTAGATGTTTATTATATCATGAGAGGGACAATGTTTTACAAGAATGTCATGCAGGTGTTACAGGAGGCCATGTTGGAGGAAAAGCTACTGCTCAAAAGGTCCTACAAGTTGTTCTATGGTGGTCAACCTTATTCAAGGACTACAAGGAATATGTGAAGCAATGTGATTTTTGTCAACAAGTTGGTCAACCATCTTGACGAGATGAGCTACCTTTTCATCTATTTTGGACACTTGAGGCATTTGAAAAATGGGCAGTTGATTTTTATTAGACTTATCAACCCATATGATCATCATTCCCATGCTAGATATATCATTACCATAACATATTTTTTGACTCACTGGGAAGAAGTAACTCTTGTTAAAGGTTGCATGGCTGATACAGTTGTACGGTTCATTTTTGAAAACATAGTCAAAATATTTGGTTGTCCCAGAAGCCTTACCAGTGATTAAGGTTCTTGCTTCATCAATGAGAAAATTCAAACATTGTAGCATAACTTCATGATCTAGCATCACAAAAGTAGCCCTCATCCTCTACAAGAAAATGGTATTGTTGAAGCTTTTAACAAGATCTTGGGGAAAGGTCTTACTAAAATTTGTTCTGCAAATAGGGATGAATGGGATGAAAGGGTTCTACCAACATTATGAGCTTATCACATTGCAACCAAATGGTTGCATAAGTATATACCTTTTCAGTTGGTATATGGAAGGGAGGTAGCGGTTCTAGGAGAATTTATAGTCCCTAACTTCTTTATTGCTCACACTACTAAGATGTCAAAGGATAAATCTATTCTAGAAAGGTTGCAGGAATTATGGAAATTGGATGAGAAATACTTCCTTTCATATTTCCATCAGACCGTTGAGAAAGAGAGACAAAAGGCTTGGCATGACCAAAGTATTAAGAAGTCATTTTCTGTTGGATATTACATGTTACTTTAGGAGAGAAAATATCTGAAGCATCCTAGTATGCTCCAAATGCATTGGCTTGGTCCATTTTATGTTGCACAAATTAGAGACTCTGCAACTATCAAATTTTCTTAGTTAGATGGCATCCTTTTGCCTAGCTAGATGAATGGCGCTTGCCTGAAGCCTTATTTTATCTTATTAACTTATGGTTAAAGTGCTATCTGAAAATGGAGTATTAGTTAGGTTTTAGGGTAATTGCATCATTTTTAGTTAGAGTTTGTTTCTTCTGATAGTTCTAACAGTCTTAGTTAGCATCGGTCTCTTTTGATTGTAGTATCAATAAGACTTTTCTAGTTGCGACCCACTGCAAGAAATTGTGGTTGGGGAGGTTTTTGTCGCACCTTGTCTTGTCATTCACCATTAATGCCCATATTTTTAATTTAATTCTAGTCTTGTCTTAGTTATTTAGTGATCCAATTTGCTCTCATTTCAATAAGATTTTCCATTAATCCTTGATTTTTGTTCTTAGTTAATTGAATTATAAGGGAAAATTAAGGGGTTTGTCATCATTATGACAGGTTTTTAGGTATGATGCATATCCATAGTGTAATGGCCAATTCACTTCAAAATATTATTGTGCATTTTTATATAACCCTGGTTCGTTGTCTTTTGCATGTTGTTTTACCTAAGGTTTTCTCAAGCTTTTCACCCTTGCTCTTGTATCGACCTCCGTTGAGTCTCCGCTTTATAGTCTTCCACCTATTCACCTTGTTTACATTTTTTTCCCTGTTACCATGGGTCTCCCATCTAAAATCTCCATGTATCTCTTCCCCATCAACTCCTATATTCATTCTCATGATGTCCTCCTTGGAAAATATGACAAAGTGACCTCAGTCGATAATGACCTCTCAAACATGGTTCTCTTCCCTTCCCTCTACACTTTATTTTTCATGGAGATGAATGTCAGACCTGATCCCTGATCTAATATCAAGATCAAAGTTGACTTATGCCTGATAAAACAATCTTCTTTGTTGATTCTGTAAGATTTACTCATCTTTGGTAACACAGGGGAGGTCATGAGGTGTACCAAGTTTTTAATTAGATCGATACATGGTGGTTCATTTTGTCTGGATCAGGAATATTTGATCCATGTCCAAGACATTCATAGGCTCATAGGACTCTTTGCCTATGGATCCAATGTTGCTACAACATTTGAAAAGGTTGCAAAGCGGGGTAAGAGGAATGATGCAAATAACATTTATAAAACGTATGGCACTGAAAGAAAGGGTTGAGGTGCAGTAATTGATTTGATAAAAAATAATCCTATCAAGTTTGCTTGTACCATTATTTCCAACAAGCTCATGTGACATTTCACCAAAGGGGAATTTTCTCTCGATACAATTCCTATTGTAGAGGCCTGTGTCTGAGGGGAACTACTCAATTGGTCCATCTACTTGCTCAATGAGTTATTAAAAGTCATATGAGATGTATATGTCAGGGCCACGTATTTCAATTTTGGGTATTCACTTATTCCACTTTCCATGTAAAAATTGTGCCTACCTAAAGGAAGAGACCTAGCACATGCTTGTCATGATGAGCCACTTGGTTATGCATATGCCTCATGGCGCATCACTGAGGATACAACTAGTCATGACTATAATGACCTTGCTTTTGGAAATTGGTATAAAAATATAGCTTATGATACCCAGAATGTCTCTCAGATACCTCTTCCATTATTAGATCGCTATGCTCACAATTTTTGGTTTGGGATTAGTCATATCAATACCTATATTCGACCTTTTAATGTTAGCCAAGAAACCTTTTGCATGCGTAAGCTGTCATTCAAACTTAATGAGAATGCATTCCACAATGAAATTCTTTCATGGCCTCAGATAATCACTGTGAGGCAATATGTTCAAGACCTTTATTGTTTTTATGCTATGTGCCCCAAGGACTCAGCTGCATATTCTCCATCTTCCTCTCGCAAGCATCCAACTAATACAAATGAAGGCCTCCATCCACTATTGAATATCACAGGAACGAATTAATTTGGCATATACAACTTGGATATAGGTAGGTTATTTAGCTCATCAAGCTACAACTATTCATTCTATTCCACCTATGTCTATTGTGCTACCCATTCTTACTTCCACTCTCTTGCTAGCTACCACCACCACTTCATTTTCCCCTTTCCATACTTGTCACAATCCTACATCAACCTCATATTGCATCATTGATCTTACTGATGAACATGTTTTTATTACCATGCCTATTGTGCCTATCTCTAAAGAGCATCCCTCTTCACCACGCTCCACCTCTAATGCTCCACTGAGGACTTTTGAGGAAACCATATCTGACTGAGACGATTCTGTTGTATCGTTTGATGAACCTACTAACATGGATACTGATCAGGTCCTCGTCACTTCTACCATTTTTCTTCAATCCATTTTCACTCCTTTGTCTCCATTACCTCCAGTCTCTGAGCTGACTTTTCTCATCTCAACTTCCCTTCTTCCCTACCTAGTTCATCTCTCTCTAGGGAACAAGTTGCTACATTTATGAGTGATCCAGATAATTGTCGACAAGTCTTTTCTCTCGCTACACAACATAATGATATCATCCTTTTTATTTCGTCTCCATTTTTATTAAATCTTTATCAGGACATCAGTAAGGAGCATGACTAGGAGTGAGAATCTTTTCCTAGAACTAGTCGAAGAAGTCAGTTGCTAGTGGCCAACTAATGAAAGATAGATTTCCATTATCAGATACACTCTTGGAAGATGCACTTAGTGCATGGCAAAGCCAATATCTCTTTCAGTTTATTCATGCCTCTACTAGGAAAATTGAAGACCTCCTGGTCCATATGGAATCTCGATCTACAGATCTTCCAATGACATGTGATCAGCATCAACAGTAGCTTACCTTGGTTACAAGCGAGCATGATCAACTCCACATGGATAAAGCCTAGCTAAAGCAACAACTAGCATACTTAAGTACCAAATTCCAGTCTATGTGGTCGGTTGTTGCTTCCTTTATTGATGAATAGCCAAATGAACTTGTCACTTGTTCCCCTGTCGAATGTTGTGAGTTTGTTGAATTGGTTTATTTAAAATTAGTTGCACAAAATTAGAACTTGCAGGCTATTGTGTGTAGAATTTCACAATCAGTTCAGATCTGTCTTCCCAGTATCATGAAGAGGTTTCTTAGGAAATATATACCCCATCGGTAGTAAAATAGACTCTTCCCCAGCTTATGCATGATTCCTAGGTTATTTTCAGTTAGGTCTCTAACTCGAGCGATGTTCTTGCCAAGAAAAATCATCCTATCTATCCACTCCAGGAGAATATCAAGTAGTTATTTGCATAGGCTATGAGCACTTTAGACTTACAGCATAAGAAATAACTCTTGGCCTAGGAAGATATTATTGATGCTCATATTAATGAGATAGAGGATGCCTTGCAGGCCACCAAATGAGTGCTCGATGACATTTGTCTATATGAATAGTTACACTTCATCACTTTGAGTGCTCTCACTACCAGTGCTAAAGAACAATTTTGAAGCTCCTTCAGTCCCAACCCATTGATTTTACTGTTGGCGAAACTATACATATCGTGGGACAAGTTTATGCAGTAGTGGACACATGGAATGCTACTATTTTCGCATATACTAGCTTGAAGGACAATGTGTTGTATACAATTCTAGATTTGGGTCCTTCATTTGGAGGAGAAACAAATGCAAACATAAATGTACAAGAAAATCAAGAGTCAGATGCACTAGCAATGCATTGACTCAAGGGAAATTCAATAAATTGTGGTCGGGGCCTATTGGGTCCTTTATTTTTGGAAAAATATGATGAACAACAGTTCTAGAAGATAAATGGATAAACCTATCTGAAGCAGGTCACTAGAAGTTAAATGCAACAGAGAACTAAAACATTGGGACTTGCACAGTGGGAAAATAGTGAAGCGTCCCTGCAGAAACAGGAAAAGATGCATTAATTTTAAAAGGATCAACATGAAATAGGGAAACAACTCTAGGATTTTGTCAAAGAAGACCAAATCAAAGGCAGGATCAAGCAACCTTTGCAAGGACTAGATCAAGTGAGAGAGACTATATAATAAGATATAGAGGGACAAATCAAGCAATTTTTTTCATATACTAAGTCTTTGTCTTATGTGTTTCTTGTTATTAGTTGTCATATAACTTTATATGTGTGCAAAAGTTCTAATCTATGTGCTATAAAATATGATGTAATGCTTTCTTTGAGAAAGTTCCGCGGGTCTAGTTGATCTATGATGTAATGGCTGATGATATTAATGCAAACAAAGTTTCTTGAATTCTTGTATTGTTTATATGATGAATGTGTAGCCCCCTTTTCAAATTTCTTGTTTCTTTTATATGAATGATGTATCTGGTTAGTTTGCAATGAATGCATGTCTCAGTCATAACATAGTTGCATGGAAAATAAAAGTTTAGTGGCATAAATAATGTTCTGATACTAATTTGGATCCCTTAATCATTTCAATAGTTCTGTCTCACTTCGGGTGAGATACTCCTTTGTAAAAGCAGAGTAAAAGTGACAGTGAAAATCTAGACTACGATGGCCTCTTCTGTTGGCAACTCAGGCTGAACCTGGGTCACTATCACTGCAAAAGTTTTTGCCAACAATGTGAAGTACCAATTAGACCTCGCATCATTTGGAGTAGGATCCCCATCCGTAGCATCAACCCAGCCACCATAACTTAAGGTTTACCTTGGTTGTAATGGGTAAAATAAGAGATTAACGCATAACCTTTGAAATCAAAAAGAAAGTTGACACTTTGAAAGACCAATTGCAATGTGTAAAATGAGGCTTTCATGAGTGGGAGTCAAAAGTGGATCTCTAAAAGGAAAGTAATAGTACTATCCTAAGATAGGCACACAAGAGTGAGTAAATATTTGTTGAATAACCTGCAAATTAGTTCACAAGATAACAAAAATTCATGGAAGGAAATATAACACACATTCAACAATATAAGAACCAAAACCACTGAAATAGTTCAATTTATTTAGTACATATGAACACAATGTATACCTCAAACATCCAAAGAATAGTCTTAAAACATTCATGATATATGCATGAAAATGTGTTGGACCAGTGAGATTCAATTATTACGTGAAAGATCCAAGTGCATAGTTACAATGGTGATACACTAGCTCCAGTATTGGAACATTAAGTCAATTCTTGCTTCTCTGAAAGAATGATATTCTCTCATATTCCAAGCTGAATAAGCCAAGGCTAGGTCTCCAAACTCTAATCCTCCAAAAATCCCTTTTCTTAAGTTATGAGGTTTCTTTTATAACAAGAGAATGACCTTTCATATCCCCTATGACTCTTGAACTACCCTCATGACTCTTGGACTTCCAATGTGGTCTGTTGGCTTCCATAACACTTTTGGACTCCTAAATCACCTTCGAACTTCTATAATACTCTTTTTTCAAAATGTGATTTTCATATTCCACATGTGACTCTTGGACTACCACACATTTACATTTTGTCATTTTCTTGAAAATACATCAGTATATTCTACATGATGATGTGTCAAGACACATGGACACATATGACATTATGATGGAACTTGTACAAGCCATGACTTGGCAATGATGACATGGAATTTCATGATGATGTGGCAATGCCAAGCTACTGTTCTTGTTGCTTTATTTTCAATCTTCATGGTAGATCTGATTTGTTCTTCATGTTCACCCTCCAAAGAGTCATGGATCAACATCGAGACCTTCTGAGTAATCATGAAATGTCTTCAATATATATTTCTTTAGGTTCTCTCCATGTCTTCGTGATGATTATTCTTTGTACTTCTTCTCTACAAGTGCTTATTTATTCCTCCTTCTTGACATATTCCTTGAGTGTCGCCTGGCCTTCTTGAGGAGGTACACCTACCATTGAATTTCACTCATGTCAAGAAAAAACTAGTATTAAAATAATCTATTCTATCTCTAGAAAAATTCACCTAATCCTTGTTGCATGCACTGGCTCACTACACTGAGTTTTGATCACCTCTTCCTTGTATAGTGCATGGAGCATTTTGTAGAGGGTCACTAGAAATAATCCATGCACTATACAAGGAAGAGGTTATCAGAACTTAGTGTAGTGAGTCAATGCATGCAACAAGGGTTAGGTGACTTTTCTTTGAAGTTTATCAACTTGCAATCATATGGTTTGACCCTAAAGAGGACTCAGTGATAAATTTTGGGAGAAAGGGATTCATAAATGAGGCTCATTGTAGGGTGTGGGATCCTCCAAGGGCAGTTTTGGGGCTTAAAGCACATATTTTGGTCTAATTTTGTAAATCCAATGTAAAGACTCTACATTTTGTGGGCGCGGAGTGCGTAGTTGTTAAAGAGTCATAGGTTTGTCCACCCTTATTTTGTTAATGTAATGTCAGCTGTAGAAGATCTACCCATGGTCCGTGGACCATGGGATTGTATAAATAGAGGGAAGCTCTAAGTAGTCAAAGGCATCTAATATCTAAGGGAAAATCAATGACAAATATGTTAGAGAGATATATCTAAAGGGAAAGTCAAAGTTTTGGGTCGTAGCGTAGATAAAGGCTCTGTAGCTGAGTGCATGGACCCCTGCAACTGAGTGCGCAGGGCGAGTGAATTCTGTAATCATTTATAAGTATTAATAAAGAGAAGTTTCCTATAAATTACGTGTCTTATTTCTTGTTTATGCATTTGTTATATTGGGTATGAATTTCACTTCTAATTATTATATGATGCGTGAATGTGTATAATTGTATTGGTTAAGTGAACACAAGTAATAAAATTTGTTTATGCGAAGCTAACTAAGATCTGATAATAAGATAAGTAAGATACTTAGCCTAGTTTGGGAAATATTGCAGTTTGCTGCCCTAGCAGCGCGAAAGGACTTTAGCCCTTGGTTAGGGCTATGCAAAAGATGATTGTAACACTTCGCGAAGGTACTGAAGGGTAGAATAGAGCGTGAAGCAACCTGCACGAAGGCAGGAATAGTTGGAAATAATCGACATCATACCATCTCAAGAGTGAAAAAACTTGGTTCTAACATCCTGCCATACCTCTTCGGATGAGACTTTAGTCCGTGTTCTACGGGTTGATGCCGAAAGGGCTAGTCATGTAGGGATTTGTTTGGCTAACTAATGCTAAACTTGGGTCAGGCCCCCTCAATCCAACAAATGGTTTCATTGCCGGGACTGGAATCTGCATAAGAGATGTGTGATGTTGTACCATTGGAATCCAACTAAGAAAGAAATTGAAGGCTGGTTGGACAAAAGAATTCACGAGTTCACGGCGCAGGAAAACAAAAACCCACAACTATCAAAAGAAAAGTGGTGAGATAGCTACCTATATACGAAGATCCACGAAACATTTTTCTTGTCCTTCCCTACTGAGCTATATGAGTGGATCATGAAGCTAGCAGATAGCCAAGGTAGGTCAAAACTTGATGGTCCAATTGTGTGGACCCCAGAGCTAGTGTGAAGGTTGGAAGCATCGAAGGATAAGATCATGCGTACCATTGATCATTGGCTCAATCACATTATAGGAGGATTTGTTACTGAGTTCGCGATCAACACCTTAGTCAACTACAACGAGGCAGAGCGACACTTTTTCAAAGGACCGTGGTGTAAGTAAATAAAGTCTTTGAATACTTCGATTAAAATGTTGTTGTGCGAAAAGCGTATTATGCAGTTACATTGATGTTTAGGTCTACGCGAAGTGGAAGAATTTACAGGAACATAGGAAATAAGGGTCTGGAAAATAGCCCCTTGATTTCACCTCTGCGAGGGGATGAGGAAGAGCTCGTGAAGGTCTCTCTGCGAAGTGCTATTCATCTGATAAGACAAATAATTCTGTGAATACCACGTTTTCCCACACCACCGCCAGCTTCACTGCCATCACCTCCATCTTCACCCGTACCACCCCCACCACCACTGCGATTCAGTATGGCGAACACAATGAACTTTCCTTTTTTGAAAGGCTTGGGAAATGAGGATCCAGACCAATTCTGGTTCATAATGAAGGTTATATGGGAAGCTCAAGGTGTTACAGATGACCATATAAGGAAAGAAACATTGGTTAGTGCCCTACAGGACCACACGCTAACATGGTATATTAAGTACTCCAGCGAAAACCCGAATGCAAGAGTAGGGATATCAAAGCAGCACTGAATAGGGAATTTAGCAGGCCTAAATCTGAAGTGCAACCGATCATTGGATTCAAAGAAATTATGATGCTACTAGGTGAGATGTCTTAGGAACTAGATTAAAGGCTGAAATGTATGATTCATGAAGACAATATGAATCTAACAGATGGACATCATCGCGAGTGGTTTGTAGCTTTGCTACTACCACACCTAAGGAGTGCATTGTCATAGCAGAAGATAACAACTTAGGTAGAGGGCTTGGAGATTGCTATGAAACTACATGAGACCCCGATGCAAGATCCTAATTGTCATGCGGAAAGAGTTATTTTTTCTGACAAAACTAACCTCCCTAGGAGTCTAAGACTCTCTAGTGACAAACAAGACAATTAAGAGCAATCCTTCTCTAAACATGCATTATCCTATGAGAAACCAAGTGTTTT
>APFE031345140.1:76924-102171 GCA_000404065.3 Pinus taeda | reverse complement strand
TCCTACCTGAAGTCCAACGCTGTTGTAGTAGTCTAGCCCCGTCGATCCAGATGAGCTCCTCCTTCACTTCGAAACCTGCATACACTAACAATCAAACGATTACATAACACCTGAATATCTCATAAAACAAAACATATTCAACATATAGACAAAGGAGTATATGAAACAATTCATTAACAACAAATCATTGAGAAGAATGGACTTATTTGTATTAATAGGAAACAAAAGAAACCATTACAACCTGAGACTTGGTGTTGTGCAAGTTCCTCCCAGGGTCCAGCAAGAGTTTTCCTTTATTTTGATAAGCTCACCCACTTCCAAATGAAACAAGAAAGGATGGGAATCTCTCCTCACAAGCTTCTATAACAATGGAAGTCCTAATTCCAGCAGCATCTACCCTTTGGAATGTTCAGCTTTCAACCTCCCCTACTCTGGCCCAAATCCTGTATTTATAGTGTTCTAGAGGAAGTTATTCAGTTCCAACATCAATGGGATACTCCCTCTTTTGGATGGGGTAGCTCCTCTCTTGATGGGATAAGTCCCTCTATCATAGGGATGCATGAACCATCTGGAGGCGCTCAATACACGTCAAACACTCTTCTAGAAAGCTCTAGAAGTGACCACAAGTAACTTTTTTAAGATGAAACTCGCCCTTTTGACCTTTACAGGAGTACGCACCCATCCCTTGACTTACAGAGTGTACAAGTACGCAAGTACAATGAGCTTGGGATGCGTACACGCAGGCAAGGTAGAGAGAACCTGCGTACTCAGAGATAAACATGATTTTTAATGACTTTCTCTCTTTTTTGAAGTTTGACATGGAGAGCAGAGGTATAAGGCTTGACAAGGAGGATAATATGACTATTGATGGAGCCATATTAACTGCAGATAGTCATGGTGACAAATTTCAGTGTAACACTAATCTAGGAGTTCAGCAGATCCATGCACAGCTAAAGAATCTATGCCTTGAGATGCAAAGCTTGAAGTAGGACAGGACGGTTCGACTAGAAGTGTGCAAAGAAGTATGGTGCATGAAATGCAAGAGTTAGGGTCATGACAAATACCACTGCCTAGTCTTCAAAAATTACCTTGCAGGAGGAGGACTGATGCCTCTAAGACTAGAAACTCAAGTAGGACCTAGTGCGGCGCCTGCTTTGTGGTGCAATATCTATCGAGTAGCTGGAAAGCATGCCACAAATGACTGCCACTTTACAGAAGTATATGCAAACTCCACAATAGTTGTTCTGCAACTTTTGTAGATCAGTGGGACATGACGAGCGTACTTGTAGCAGCTATGAATTGATGATGGATAGAACTCCTGCCTATAGGGTTTAGGCTGAAACGTGGCCCCTTAGACAGAATGTATGGATGGCATGGATAGGATTTCAATGGCATGGACGAGACCAAGGCAGAGGAGGACCTCGTAGAGGTCGCAGACAATTGATTTTCTACAATTGTAGAGGACCAAGACACTATTCCCACGATTGCACTAATCCAACGCATCCGTCGTGCAAGTATCGCACATTCTTTGATCATGAGACAGAAGATTGTCCTACACTGATAGCTAGGATATGCAACAAAGGAGCGCTACCACCTCCCCTGACTCAGACCTTATAGATGATGAGGTCTGAGCTGTGCGAGGAAGATCCGAACGTAAATATTGTGCGTCGAAGTGGAATCGTGATGGGAGATGACAAAGGGAAACAACTGAAAGACAACACCTGGGTTTGTAAAGCCCCGATGAAAGAAGCTGAGTTTGAGTTGGAGTGTGCTTGGGAAACCCTCATGGAAGCTAAGAAGAGCTTCGCTGAGGTCTCCATGTCAGGAAGCAAAGATAAGCCTGAGTCGAAGATGAAACCCTCTATGCTCACTACTTTCTTAGAAACCTGTATGAAGTTACTGCACGACAGTAAGGCTGTGAAAGGGTTATAGGAACTTATCAATAGATGTGTTGGGACCATGGCAGGTGAACCGCACATAGTCCGAAAGATCAGAAAGCATAAAACAAGGACAGGGTGTGAAATGAGACTCACTGTGTAAATCAGAGAATACGAGATGGATCAAGTCATTTTGGATTTGGGATCAGATGTGAATGTTCTACCAAAACAAACATGGGAACGAATGGGAAGACCCGCACTGCAATGGTCTCTGATTCAGTTGAGAATGGCAAACCAACATAAAATCATACCCATGGGGCGATTGCAGGGAATAACTATGGATATTGAGGGAGCGAGCACGTTGATAGATTTTGAAGTGATAGAGATTATTGATGACAACAATCCCTACCCTGCACTCCTAGGAATTCATTGGGCCACTGATATGAATGGGGTAATTAATCTGAAGAATTGAAAGATGATCTTTGAAAAGAAATCATTGCACGTAAGAATAACCCTGGATCCTGCTGAAGCATCGTGCTATATGGAACTAGTCCGTGACTATGAGAGTGCTGATGATCTAGACTGCATCTACAAGATAACAACGTGAGACCAAGGCTGGGTAAATCCCACTAGGGATGGACAGATTACATGGGAGCCCGAGAAATCTTGCACTTCGGATTCTGAAAAAGAAGTAGAGAGATGGTAGAATTGGTTACATGAGGTAACTACGCTGAATTGCAATATGATGACCCCGTTGCTATGTTGTGTGTTGTTAGAAGAAAGAAATATGCCTAATTATAATGGTCTCAGTGAGGTAGATACCTTCTTGGATGCATTTGAAAGGGAGGTGCCGAAAAAAGAATGCTTCTAGGCCTTGGACTGGGTGCTGCGCACTACACCCACAAGATGGTGGGGTACACACAAAGGAAGCTTTGATGATTGGCGCGAATGTAGGAGAATGATGTGAACATAATTTGGGAGGCCTAAGGTGCGACTGACGGACAAGTATGATGGGCAGGATGATCTTCGTGCGCATCTAGCCAAGTGGACATAGAACTATGGAGAAAATCCACAACCTGAGTGGGTGCACCTATTCTGTCATACCCTAGATGTTATACCAATGAATTGGTATATAGAAATAGAGCTCCACCATGGGAGAGGTGAATGGAATATCCTACACGAAGGATTCATGATGACCTTCAGTTTTGAGGATGGGTGAGATAGTATTGATGAAGCACTACAAGAGGTAAAAGCAGCCATCTTTAGGATACCATAGGAGCCTTTAGACCTGATTCAGCTTGAATGGGCTACTCAGTTGAGTTGTGTGCTGGAATTTTATAATGTAACTACTAAAGAGGAGGATGAGGATCTGCGAAATATTAACATTGCAAAAACAGAAGGCCACCGCAAGGTTTAAGGACCACAAATTGAGAACCCTGATATAATCGCGCTGATGAAAATGAAGCAGGTGAACATTGGTATGAAGGCAGAACCCAAATTCGTGAAGATAGAAGACTACTGGAACGGCGTGATGGTGGATAAGGTCATTGAATTACTCTGCGAATATCAGGACTTATTCCTGATAAAGTTTATGGATTTGAAAGGAATAATCGGAGATCTAGGACTGATGAAGATCACGTTAAAGTCCGACGTGAAGCCAGTTAAACAGAGGCCTGACCACTTAAATCTAAAATACAAGGAGAAGGTCCGTGTAGAACTAGACAAAATGCTCACAGCAGGCATCATTGGGCCTATGGAAGAATTTGATTGGGTAAGCCCAATGGTGGTGCAAGAGAAGAAGCAAAAGGACAGATAAGGATATGCGTGGATCTTATAAAATTGAATGACGCTTGTGTGCATGATCCATTCCCAACTCCATTTGCGAATGAAGTGTTGGACAATGTAGGTGGTTAGGAAGCATATTCTTTCACTGATGGGTTCTCGAGGTACCACTACATCAAAATCGCGTCGGGGGATAGGAGAAAGACAACCTTCGCGACTGAGTGGGGTTGATTTCAATATATTGTCATGCCATTTGGATTGAAGAATGTACCTGCTATCTTTTAACGCGTGGTTGTTGTGGCATTCAAGGAGTATATTCATAAGTTCTTGGAGGTCTATTTCGATGACTACACTGTCTTTGGGCTAGTTAAGCACCATGTAGTGAGCTTGCACTTAATGCTGGATACCTGTAGAAGATACCAAATCGTGCTCAACCTCAAGAAG
This sequence comes from Pinus taeda, assembly GCA_000404065.3. Classification (NCBI taxonomy): domain Eukaryota; kingdom Viridiplantae; phylum Streptophyta; class Pinopsida; order Pinales; family Pinaceae; genus Pinus; species Pinus taeda. The sequence goes on along the minus strand of APFE031345140.1, from coordinate 98,068 downwards.
TGTATGTTTCTCATTCCTTTTGGGAACTTATTGGGGCATGTGGTTTGCAGGCAAGGGCTGATGGTAGACCCCGCAGAGATTGCAGTGATTCTGAACTTGGAAGCCCTGAGAAGTGTGAAACAACTACGCGCTACTCTAAGACATACGAGGCATTACAGAAAGTTTATCAAAGGCTATGCCCAGATCACCGTGCCAATGGAAAAATTGTTGAAGAAGGATGTCACGATCTTCTGGAATGATGACTGTAAGAAAAGCCTAGATATATTAAAAGAAAAGATGGTTACTGCACCAATTCTAGTCTTCCCAAACTAGAAGAAAGAGTTCCATGTACATGTCGACGAGTCGTGTATAGCGTTGGGGGAAGTACTAACACAAGATGGCAGAGACAGTTTGGACCACCTTATCACGTTTGTAAGCCACAGTTTATCCAAAGCAGAGAAGAATTATTCCACCACTGAGGGCGAGGGGCTAGCTATGGTGTATGCACTCCAAAAGTACTGACACTACTTGCTAGGAGGCCACTTTAAGATGTATAGAGATCACTCCGTGCTAAAGTACCTAGTCAATAAGCTTGTGTTGGGGGGCCAAATTTGTAGATGGCTTTTTTTGTTCCAAGAATATGATTTTGAAGTTGTCATGAAGCCTGGACAATTGAATGAGGGAGAAAATCGCCTGTCGCGCATCGAGACAGGGGAGGAACCTACTAGTTTGGAGGAAGGATTACCTAATGTGCAACTCTTTGTTGGGCACATAGCAGATGGACATTTCAAAGATATAATACACTTTCTAACAACTAGAACTGCGCCGAAAGGATACTCTATCTAACAAAAGAAGGAATTAGTGGTATTGATGGGCATCTATACAAGATGGAGAATGATGAAATATTGTGAAGGTATGCACTTGAGTTTGAATGAAGCAGAATCCTTGTGGACACTCATGGCAGTGCTACAAGAGGACATTATGCAAGAAGAGCAACTGTGCAGAACATTCTACGCGCTGGGTTCTGGTGGCCAACCCTTCATTAGGATTCAAAAGCATATTACAAGGCATGTGATGTATGTAAAAGAATAGGCAGGCCATTGTGGAGGGATGAAATGCCTTTGAATCCACAAATGGCATTGCAACCTTTCGAAAAATGGGCAATAGATTTTGTAGGACCCATTAAACCTCAAGAAAAGATAGATGTGAGGTATATTATCACTGCAACAGAGTACTTGACCCGTTGGGTAGAAGCGCAGCCGGTGAAGGATTGCATAGGTGCGACCATCATGAAGTTTCTATTTGAACATGTACTGACATGATTTGGATGTCCAAAGATCTTAATGAGCGATTGTGATACACACTTCCTGAATAAGATGATCAGCACACTAATGAAGGAATTTTAGGTGTATCATCAGAAGAGCACACCTTACCCATAGTCTAATAGGATAGTGGAGGCGTTCAACAAAGTGCTTGAAAATGCACTGACGAAGGTATGCAATGCGCAGCGAAGCGATTGGGACCTACACATACCTGCAGTGTTATGGGCTTATTGAACGACATGCAAGAAACTGACGAGACAAACACCTTTTAGGCTTGTCTATGGGGTGGAAGCCATAATGCCTATGGAATACATTGTGCCTAGTCTATGCATAGTAGCGCTCATAGGTATGACGGATCGTGGGGCCCTGGAGGAGAGGCTCGTGCAGTTGGATGAGCTTGAAGAATAATGATTTTTGGCTAGATTTCACGAGTAGATCCAAAAACAGCATGAAAAGGCATGGCATGACTGACACATCAAGCTGTGCACATTCAAGGTAAACGATCTGGTGTTGTTGTATGATAGTAAGTTTGATAAATTCCCAGAGAAGTTTAGGATGCACTGGTTAGGGCCTTATATTATTAAGGAGATTGCCAACGGAGGCGCGGTATAGCTGGTCAAATTAAATGGAGAACCCTTCCCAGGAAAGGTGAATGGCAGTTGCTTGAAGCCATACACCAACGATTTGATGATGTGACTATATGGAAGTAGCACAATCTTAGTGCTCTAGGTAGTTGAAAGGAAGCGCAGGACTATAAACTACTCTGCCTAGGAACTGTGTGATGTCAGGACCGCGCGTAGTAGCAAAGTGTCATAGGGTCTACGAGAACACAAATATAGCTGCGATGACACGCAAGTCTGTCAGAAAGTGACCGTTAAAGTCACTATTCACGATTTGATGCTTGGTTTGAGGCCAAGTTGAGTGGGAAACAGGCATTTAAGTCGAACTTTATGGGCTAGATTCTTGAAAATTGACTGCCAATCTAGCATTAATGGACCGAATGTGGGGGGAACAGTCAAATTCAAATTCAAAAGGTGTTATAAATTACAAGTGGTTATCTAGCAAACAACACTTGGAAATTTTAGAACTAAGTTGTTGCACACTTGAGTATTCATGAACCGAGACTTATTCGAGACTCTAAAAGCAAATTCATTGTTTGAGCAACTACCAGAGACACTGAAAGAACTATGGAGTAGTGCTATGTCAACACCTGAAGAAGCCATGGACACAGGAGTAGTGACAGTCGAGGAAGCCGTGTAGGAAATTATGGAAGTGGAAACCGCAAAGAGTGCTCGAATAGTCATTGAGGTCCTTAAATCATTGCAAACACCGAGACCCAAGAAGGATAAGCAGGCCATGTGTTGGTCATGGAATCCCCCTGAGGCATGTTTTGGGCCTCAAAACCCATGTTTTGACCGAATCATTTTGTAAAGCCCTGCGAATTGCGGGCATAGAAGTATGTTAGAGTCATAGGGTTGTCTGCCCTAGTTTGTAATGTAATGTTGGCCTACCCATGGTCTGCAGACCATGGGATTGTATAAATAGAGTGAGGCTTTAAGTGTAAAGAAAAAAAAAACAAGTCTAAGGGATTTAGTCATAAGTGTCTACGTGTGACTTTGGCTCATAGAGTAGGAGAAGCTTTGCAGCTGAATGCACAGAGGCCTAGTTGTCCGTAGCTGAGTGCGTGGACCCCTACAGCTGAGTGTGTAGGGCGGAGTCAAGTCTATAACCGAAGAAGAGAATAATAAAGAGAAGTTTTATCCAAATTCTGTGTATCTGTTCTTGAGTTATTACATGTTTGATATCAATTGAAAATATATTGTTTATTTACTTTTTGCAGTTGTATGAATGATTTATATTGCTATGTATACTTTACACATGCAAGTAAGCTAATTTAATCAACTAACGGTGGAATACTAGTAAGGACTTGGGTAATAATAGAATTTGGCCCCCGAGTAGGGCTATGCAAAGGTAGCATCTTAGGCTATAAGGTACAGGTAAGTGTGTGTAGCGACGTATGCATAGGGTCGAACTGCGGACCACTTGAACTAATTAGACATCTCCAAGGTGTGGAAACCTAGCTCTAGCACCCTCCCATACTACTTCGGGTGAGACCTTAGTCTGTGCTCTGCGGACTGTTACCGAAAGGGCCAGTAGTACTGGGATTTGTTTGGCTAAATCACCTCTGAACCTGGGTCAGGCCCCAGCAAGCCAACAAATGGTTTCGTTGCCAGGACTGGGATCTTCATAAGAGATGTCTGATGTCATGTCACTGGAATCTGACAAAGAAATAAATTGAAGGGTGGTTGGACAGAAAAATTCATGAGTTCATAGTGTAGGAAAATAGGAATCTGCAAGTATCGAAGTAACAGTGGTTAGAGCGCTACTTATATATGGGAATTCACGAAATTTTCTTTACGTCCTTCCCCTTGGAGTTGTATGAGTGGATCGCGAAGCTAGCATATAGTCAATGAAGGTGTAGGAAAAAAAAACATATTGTGTGGACTCCAGAGTTAGTGCGTAGACTAGAAGCCTCGGAAGATAAGATCGCACGCACTGTGGACCATTGGCTCGATCAAATTATAGGAGGGTTTATAATCGAACTTGTGGTAGACACGTGAGTAAGCTACAACGAGGCAGAATGACGCTTCCTCAAAGGATTGTGAGGTAAGTACGTTAAATATTTGAACACTTGGATTAAAATGCTACTGTGTGAAAAGTGGGTTATGCGAATAAATCGATGTTTGGGGCTACACAAAGTGGGAGGATCTATAGAAATGAAGGTAGTGCAGAGATAGAGAATAGCCCCTTGATTTCGCATTAGTGAGAAAGTGAGGAAGAGCTTGTGAAAGTTTCACCAAGAAGTGAGATCAGTCTGATAAGGCGGCAAATTCTGCGCATACCACCTCCACCTACACCACCAACACTTTCACCATCTTCAGCCCCATCTCCACCCACACCACCTCCGCCACCACCACAGTTCAAAATGGCAAGCGCAATAAAATTGTCGGTGTTCAAAGGAGTAGGGAACGAAGATCTAGACCAATTTTGGTTCGTGGTAAAGGCTGTATGGGAAGCGCAAGGAGTCATGGATGACAACATAAAGAAGGTAACATTGGTAAGCACGTTGTAGGATCATGCACTGACATGGTACACTAAGCATTCTAATGACAATCCAAATGCAGGGATCACGAATATCCAAGCTGCACTAAATAGGGAATTTAGCAGGCCAAAATCAGAGACACAGTCGATTATCGGGTTTAAGGAAATCGCGATGCTTCCCGGCGAGACCCCCTAGGAGCTGGATCAGAGATTGAAGGATATGATTCGCAAAGCTAACATGACCTTGATGGATGGGCAACACCGCGCATGGTTTGTAGTGTCACTAACGCTGCATCTAAGGATGACATTGTCACAACAAAAGTTATCCACCTGGGCTAAAGCTTTGGAGATTGCAATGAGACTCCATGAGACCTTCATACAAAATCCTAGCCTAGAGTCCAACAAATCTATGCACAACTGAAAAATTTGTGTCTAGAAATGTAGAGTTTGAAACAGGACAGGACAACTCGCCGAGAGGCACGCGAGGAGGTATGGTGCATAAAGTGCAAAGGTCAGGGACATGATAAGGACCATTGTCCAGTCTTCGCAAACTACTTGATAGGAGGAGGGCCAATGCCATTGAGACCAGAGGCACAAGTAGGACTAAGTGCGGCGCCTAAATTATGGTGTGTGATTTGTCAGATAGGAGGGAAGCACGCTACAAATAATTGTCATCTATTACAAAAATATACACAGACATCCCTGTAGTTATTCTGTAATTTCTGCAGGTTAGTCGGCCATGATGAGCATACCTATAGAATTTATGAACTGATGATGGATCAGACTCCTACCTACAGAGTTCAGATTGAAACATGAGCCCTCAATCAAAATGCATGGATGGCGCACACTGGATTTTAGGGGCGTGGATGAGGTAGAGGTGGAATGGGACCAGGAAGGGGTTGTGGACAAATGATTTGTTACAATTGCGAAAGGGCCAGGGAATTACGCCCGTGATTATACAGATCTGATGAGAGCATCATGTTTATATTATACCTAGTTTGATCATGAGATAGAGGGCTGCCCTACACTAATACTAAGGTTGCACCATAAAGGAATAGTCTAGTGTCCCCCAACTCGGAACCTACAAATGATGAGGTCTGAGCCACACAAAGAGGACCCAAATGTAAACATCGTGCTCTGAAGCGGTATCACGACAAGAGATGACAAGGGCAAGCAACATGAAGAGAGTGCTTCGGTTTGCAAGGCCTCCACTTTAGGTAGTAAAGACAAACTATAACTGAAGATGGACCCATCAATGCTTACTACCTTTTTGGAGACATGCATGAAGCTGCGGCATGACAATAAGGCTATAAAGGACTGTAGGAACTCATCACTAGGTGCACCGGGTTAGGAGAACCGCACGTAGTCCAGAAGCTCGGGAAGCACACAACACGAATATGAAGGGAGATGAGATTGACTGTGCAAATCGAGGAATATGAAATGGATCAAGTGATTCTAGATCTAGGATCGGACATGAACGTACTACCAAAGCAGACATGGGAGTGCATGGGTAGGCCCAGTAGAAGATCTTACCGATAGGAAGATTGTAGGGAATAACGGTAGATATTGAAGGTGCGAGTGCACCTGCAGATTTCAAAGTGATAGAGAATGTCGATGACAGAATCCCTATCCCCCGCTATTGGGAATAGATTAGACCACTGATATTAATGGAGTGATAAATATAAAGAAGCGCAAAATGATTTTTGAGAAAAAGTCACTTTGCATAGTGGTACCTTTAGACCCTGCGGAAGGATTGCACTACATAGAGCCAGTGCATGACGACAAGAGCGACAACAATCTAGATTGTATCTATAACATAACTGCTTGGGAGCAGAACTGGGTGAATCCAACAGCGGATGGTAAGATTTTGTGGGAGCGCGAAATCTCCTACACCTTAGATTCAGATGAGGAAATAGAACGATGGCAGAACCGATTACATGAGGTAACCACGCTCAATTGTAACATGGTGGTAGGATCACTGCATTGCGTGACAATAGAGGTAAGGTATCTGACTATGTATGACGGGTTGGGTGAAGTGGGTGAATTCCTAAACAAATTTGAAAGCGAGGTGCCAGAATGGCAGTGGTTCGATGCTCTAAAATGGGCATTGTGTGCTACGCCTACAAGGTGGTGGGGTATGCACCAGCAATATTTTGAGGACTAACGTGAATGTAGAAGGGTGATGCTTATACAGTTTGGGAAGCCTTAGCTGTGGATGGAAGCCAGGTATGATGGACGAAACAACCTCCATGCCCACCTCTCTAGATGGGTATAGGTGTATGGTACGCAACATGCACAAACGCACACTGTCATCACAATAATAAATAGGAACAACAGGTAGAAGCGGGCAAGACAAGGGCATGAACGACGAAGTATGATAAGATCAAGTGTGCCAAAGATTATCCGTGGGGAAGCCTTTGACAAGGTGTGTGAAGTGTTGAACATGGTCCACCATGTGAGACGCACTGACTAAGACCTATGCATACCAGTGGTTCTATGGGCTTATAGGACCATGTGCAAAATCCTAACCATGCAAGCACTTCCGAACCTAAAGAATGAAGGAGGGGCTATAATCCCTATAGAGCATGCAAAACCTAGTCCACGCATGATAGCACTCGTAGATACAATGGTTCACACAACCCGGAAAGAAAGAATCACACAGCTGCAAGAAGCAGAACACATAGGACTTGAGGAAGAAATCCGACAGGGAAACTTTAGACTCTGTGAACTTGAAAAATAAAGGGTACAGTTAAGAGAGAAAAGCATCGTGATGGATATAGAGGTCAAGAAGCTGGAGGATGAGATAAACAAAGAGTTCCTTGTTGAGAAAAATAGGATGATAAGGCAAGGTGCGTATGATCATGCTTAAAAAATTGAGAACTATCGACGTAAATTGGTTAGTTTGCTACCTTTGCTTGGAACACATATCGCCAAACGTAGTGACTAGGGTAGCGCGTTGCAAGTAGTAAAGTGCGTGAGGCTAACCACGACAATGGAAGGTGGGGATTCTCCGCGAACCATGATGGAGGACAATATGGAGCCCCACACGGGTGGTATGACCACCTGATTAGCCGCGGGAAGGACAGTCTTAGCACTCCAGGTAGTTGGAAGGAAGCGCGGGAATATAAATTATTCTACGCAGGAGCTACGCGATATTAGGAATGCGCAGAGAAGTAGAGCGTCATAGGGTCCTCGTCCATGCACAAAGGGATGCACTACCACGCAGATTGGCCAGAAAGTGACCGTTGAGGTCACTATTCATGATGGGATGTGCGACTTGCGGCCAAATGGAGCAAGCGGCGGGCATTTAAGACACGATTTATGGGAAAGATTTGGGAAAAATTTCCGCTAAGAAAGCATTAATGGACTTAAATTGGGGGGAATTATCGAATTCGAATTCAAAAGGTGCTATAAAACACAAAGGGCTACCCAGAAAACAACATTTGGTCAATTGAGAATTGAGCGATTGTGCAGAGCACTGAGCATTGAGAGCCGAGCGATAATTGAGCCCCTAAGTTCGCGAGTAACAAAATTCAATCTAGATACAATGACAGCAACTAAGGATGGGTCGGGAATTGAAGAGGTAACTGTCGATGAGGCCGCGCAGACCCCAATGGTGGAGGATGTTCCAGAAAGCATCGGGGTTGTGGTAGAAATCCCCAAATCACCGCGAACACTGAGGCCCAAGAAAGATAAACAAGCAATGGCCCTCGTATGCATGTCACCGAGGAACCCACTAAGATATCAATGGTAGAAAAAGGGAAAGTTGTCACGATCAACATAGATGAGGAAGAAGATGATTTGCAGGCCCTGACCATCGCAGAGGAAGAAGACGAAGGCATGGAGAAGGATATTCCACCTACATGCTCTACAAAAAAATTGCCCACACATGTCCCTCTGTGGAAAGGGAAGACCAAAGTGCCAAAGGACCTGGACAAAACCAAGATTTCACTCCAGACCCCACTCCTCCCAGACGGCATAGTTTTTGAAGGCACGCACTTAGGCCATGTGCCAACCATGAAGTTTGAAGATTGGGACCTCGCTAAATGCAAAATGTTCCCTGACCTAGAGACCAAGAACCTCCTGAAGCAGAACACTGAGGAGGTGGTGACAACGTTAGAGTTGCAGAAGTGGCTGTGCGGTGTGGAAAAGGCTAGGTTGCTGTACTTACTATGGGTACCACATTTCCACTGCGTGCCCATAACCATTTTCGTCATCAGGTAGCTACTTTTCCTTGTGCGTGATGAGTATCTATGGCTGGAGGAGCCTATCCCCATCACGATAGACCTAATCAACCGCATTTCTCGGCTCCCCTGCAAAGGAAAGGACCTCGTAACCATAGCCAAAGGAAAGGGCAGTGATTTGGCCCTTACAAAAGCCATGAAGACAAAATACAAGCTGGAGAAGAGGAAGAGGGGCTACACCATCTCCATCATCAAGGAAAAATGGGTACACGTAGCAACCGAAATCCTGGCTGGAAAGTTATGAGGAAGTGTCACACGGATGAGGTACCGACGCCGGTGGTCACACTGGCTGAGCAATATGCGGAGGGGGTCCAGTTCAACTAGTATGAATTCCTCTGTGAGTAATTTTTGAAGAACTATCGCGAAGCCCAGGAGTAAGGTAAAACCTTCCACTACACGTGGTTGGTGTTATCCATAATTCTAGTAGAAGGGGAACTACCGGAGGATAATCAATTCCCCAGCATTGACAGATAATTATCGAAGGCCACGAAGTACGCTTCACTCTGGGCCACAAAGGACATGAAATGGATACACGACACCAAAATCATTTGGGTGCTCATGGATATGAGCATCCAGATGTGGATCAATCGGAGGCTGCAACTATCGCCCATGGTGTACAACAGTCTGGAGAGTTTTGTAGACTTTAAATCTGATATGCACAACATTTTTATTAGGGTGCGTAAGGATTCAACGAAGCAGTGGACAAAGCTACCTTTTGTAGCCACTGATGACGCTATTTTTACTGTCTTAGAGACATGGCCTCCCGAATGGAATGCCCCAGATCTGGAAGAACTTGAGAAGACGGCAACATAGAAGAAGAAGGAGGATGCCAAGTTGCGCGTCACACAATTGGCTGAGAAAAGACAAAAGGAAACAATAGCAGCTAAGGAAAAGGCAATGCAGGAAGCGATACAGAAAGCTACCGAGCAGAAAAGGGCTGCAAAAGTAGCAGTAGTAGGACAAGTGGAAGAAGAAGCAACAACGAAGGTAGATGAGGACCAAGCAATGTCCTCACAAGGGCAGGAGGCAGAGGAAGTAGAAATAGTAGAAGGGAGCGTGGACCCAGGGACCATGCCCACACATGGCAGAGAGAGCAGGACCAAGGAAGAAGGTCAAGGCCTCAAAGTTGGCCATTGACCTGATCACCTTAATCGAACATGACCTCATGAAATCGGCGAGACAATTCACAACGTCACTAATGAGGCCCTTCAGGATTTTATGGAGGAGCACCAGACTATGTTGGGGGCCCTCAAGGCGTAGCTACAGGAGTTACAGGTGCGGCCCCCTCAGGTGGGTACCCTTCTACCCACCTTGCAGCAAGATCCTCGGCAACATAGCAGATCTTGTGCGCACAGATGGAAAACACAATAGTGTTACCGGAAGGGGCCCTAGTAGTAGCAAATGAGACCAACAGATTTCTGGTTAACATGATCAAAGGCCTTGGCCTTAATTTGGCTGCCCTTCTACGAGAGACACTATATTTGCTACAGGGTGGGATAACAGCAGAGCAGTATGCTAGGGAGTGCTGCGCGATCCAAGTTCTCAACAAACAGAAGATAAACATGGAATAGCTCAATCTACAGTGAGATGAATTGGTGTCACAGAACAACAGTTGGTATAGGTGGTAGATGACGCTTGCCAACACATCCTGGAGTTGGCCATCCCATCAAATCTACTAGTAGAGGTGCATATCCACAGGTTGGCAACCAGAGCCTGTGAGGCTAGAGAAGAAACAAGCAAGGTTCAGCTTGAGCTAAATCTTCAGATCGTCGAGCTGTGGTTAAAGCCTTAGCCTTCCACTCCCCCAAATGTTCGAGAACAGCACGCTAGCGCTATCGCAACAGGATTGGAAGAAATTGGAGGTGTAGTGCAAGACTGTACCACTTTGTTAGAGCAAGCACTTGAGGTCCTCCCAACTCTATAAGAGGACCCCAACATCCAGTGCCTGGAGAAAGAGGTGAAAGAACTTCAACAACAATATGATAGTGTTAGAGGAACTGTGCAGATAGTCATCCTCACTCAGTGGCTTACGAGGATGCAGCAAGTGAAGGCACTGAAGGAGCAAGTGGACACGACATGACATAAGGAGGTAGTTCTCAAAGCATGCATCTAGCCGTGGATCAATGAGGCTTTCACTATCACAACAAACATCAAAGGAAATCTTGTGCACATACAGGGGATGCACACATTAATTCAGAGAATTGCCCCAGACATGGAGGTCTCAGAACAGAGGATGCAACAGATTCAACAAGGAGCGGCGCAGTGCATTGCTAACATCAGCACAGTTTGAGGATAGTTGGAGGAACTTCGTGCTAAGATTGCCACACTGACAGAGTGACTCGAGGGCGAGTCATGATGTTTGTGTTGGGGGCCTATTGGGCATGGAATCCTCCCGACGCATGTTTTGGGGCTCAAAGTCCATGTTTTGACTGAATAATGTTGTAAAGCCCTATGAATTGCGGGCGCGGAAGTATGTTAGAGTTGTAGGGTTGTTCGCCCTAGTTTGTAATGTAATGTTGGCCTACCCATGGTCCACAGACCATGGGATTGTATAAATAGAGCGAGGCTCTAAGTGTAAAGAAAAAAAAATGTCTAAGGGATTGAGTCGTAAGTGTCTAAGTGTGACTTTGGGTAGTAGAGTAGGAGAAGGCTCTGCAGTTGAGTGCGTAGAGGCCTAGTTGTCCACAGCTGAGTGCATGGACCCTTGCAACTAACTACGCAGGGCAAAGTCAAGTTTGTAACTGAAGAAGAGAATAATAAAGAGAAGTTTTATCCAAATTCTGTTTATCTGTTCTTGAGTTATTACATGTTTGATATCAATTGCAAATATACTGTTTATTTACTGCGTGCACTTGTATGAATGATTTATATTGCTAAGTATACTTTACACATGCAAGTAAGCTAAGTTAATCAACTAATGGTGGAATACTAGTAAGGAATTAAGTAATAATAGTGTTCGGCCCTCGAGTAGGGTTGAATGAAGGAAGCATCTCAGGCTGCGAGCTGTAGGTATGTGTGCGTAGCGACGTGTGCGTAGGGTCGAACCGCAGACCACTTGAACTCATCAGACATCTCTAGGGTGTGGAAACCTGGTCCTAACACCCTCCCATACTACTTTGGGTGAGACCTCAATTCGCGCTCCGCGGACTGTTGCCGAAAGGGCCAATAGTACCGGGATTTGTTTGGCTAAATCACCTCTAAACTTGGGTTAGGCCCTAACAAGTCAACACCATGATCCCGGTATGCGTCTCCCCAAGAAATCCACAGAGGACCAAGATCACCTTGCAGGAAAAGGGGAAGGCTATTAATTTGGAGGCCAATGAAGAGGAGTCTGAAGAAATCCTGGTGGATGAGGAGGGCAAGGATGTAGAGATGGAAGTTGAAACCCAGGGTGAAGACTCTATTACCCGGTTACCTGAATATGTGCCTCCACGTAAGGGTGAAGCCAAGGTGCTGAAGCATATAGATGAGAGAAAGAGCTCTTTACAAACTCCGCTGCTCCCAGACGATATTATTTTTGAGGGAGTGCACTTGCGATAGGTTCCTGTGTTGAAATTTGAAGATTGGGACCTCACGGACCACGAGAAGTTCCCAAATTTAGCGACTGCGAAGCCAATGCGCTAGAATATGGATGCAATGACTAGAATTATTGAATTGGAGCCACGCAAATGGCTTAGAGGTGTTGAGAAAGCAGGGTTGTTGAACCTGCTCTGGGTTCCACATTACCACTGCGCTCCAGTGACCGTTTTCATCATCAGGAAATTGCTCTGCTTGGTGCATGATGGGTGCTTATGGCTAGAGGAGCCCATCCCCATCACAGACCATCTGATTCACCAGATTACATGGCTACCTTACTTAGGGGAGGATCCAACAAACATTTTAGAGGGAAAAGGTGGCGAGTTGGCCCTCACGGAGGCAATGAAAAAGAAGTTTAAGTTGGAGGAGAAGAAGTGAGGGTATGCCATCTCCAACATCAACAACCCTACAGTCAAGGTTGTGACACAAATATTTGCAGGGAAGGTGATGCAGAAGTGTCGCGCGGATGAGGTGTCTACGCCAGTGGTTGCACTAGCGGTGCAATGCATAGAAGGAGTCTAGTTTAACTGGAAGAACAACTTATGTGGCGAGTTCCCTGCGAACTGTCACGAGGAAAAGGAGTAGGGAAAAACATTTCATTATGCATGGCTCCTATTGCCGATTGTACTAGTGGCATGGGAGTTGCCCTAAGATAGCTAGTTCCCTTCGGTCGCGCCAAACCTTCCAAAGGCAGTGAATTACGCTTCGCTGTGGGCGACTAGGGACGTGCATAGGATAAAGGAGAGCAAGATATTTTGGATACTAATGGAGATGAATATTCGGATGGGGATCAATTGTAAGCCATGGTTATCACCCACATTCTAAAACAATTTTCACAGCTTTGGAGAGTTCAAAGTAGATTTCCACCATGTCTTCATCAAGGAACAAAAGGACCCTGCGAAGACGTGGCATGATTTACAGTATTTGGCGACTGACAATGTGATATTCGCAGTCCTTGAGTCTTGGCCACTGGAGTGGCGTGCTCTAGCTGGCTCCGCAGTGGAAATAGAGAAGTCCATCATGTAGCGGAAGAAGGAAGAGACAAAACTTCGGATGGCGCAGCTGGAGGAAAAGCACAGGAAATAAGAAGCAGCGACCAAGGCCCAAGCAGTGCGTGACGCTACGAAGTCGATGGAGCAGCAGAAAATAGCAAAAGAAGAGCACGAAGGATAGAAGTCACCTTCGCCCGAACCAGAGACAGACATAAAACAAGGTCGCACTGACCCGTAGACAACATCCACCTAAGTCAAGCATCCATGACCATGAGAGTATCCAGTGCTGTGAAAGAAGACAATGGCATCAAACACTTCTTTCGACCCAATCACCCTCACTGACGAGAATTTGCATGATATCGACGAAATAGTGAGGGAGGTCACTACGGAGGCCCTCCAACAGTTTGAGGAACAACAACAATAGGTAATGGGGGCTCTCAGGACAGAGTTACAGGAGTTGGAGGTGCACACTCCACAATCTAGCACAGTGTCCACCAGCCTCACAGTCGGCACTTCAGTTTTCGAGGAAATGTTGTGCACAAAGGTGACCAATATGATAGTGCTACCAGATGGGGCAATTACTACAGAGAAAGAGGCCGACAGGGCCACAGTCAGTAGTTTGAAAGGGCTCAGATTAAATATTGCCACACTCCATCAAGAGACGCTCTATCTCTTGTGGAATGGAGTCACTGCAGAACTTCGAACTAGGGAGAGTCGTGCACTGCATGTGATGAGCAAGTAGCGCCTCAACATTGAACAGTTGGGCCTGCAGTGCATGATGAGCCCCAAAAATGGGTAACTTATTGGGCTCATTTTTGCCTATTTGTTCTCCATTAATACACCATTCTTCATAGTTTGTGCATGCTTTTGAGTATATTTATGTTGATTGGACGAATGAGGATAGTCACTTGACCATGAAGACTAATACGTGTTTATTGCATATTTTTGGATAACTTTTGGACCAAGGCCAAGCATTTATGAGCCATTTGACAGCCAAATGGAAGGGGACAAGGCTGAGGATTTGTAGGGAGGATGCCTCCTGCACTAAATGGCGTCTTCCTTGAATTCTCCACCATCAGCTCGGAGTTCAGCAGCCCACCAACGTTGATTCCCAAGGGTAGCCGACCAGCTTTTATGAAGTGACTGAGTACTGACAGTTTTGAGGAGCCAACCCCTTAGATTAAGGAGGACTATTGGAGGTCCTCGTAGGCATAAATAGGAAGGCTTCCAACCTTTGTAGGTTACTTTTTGAGCAGTTGTATTTTGCACTATAGTGCTGTTAGTTTTTCAGCTCATTTTGTAGCTTCTGCTGTACAACTTTCTTTGTGACATGGTTATTTTTGAGTAATGGAAAGCAGTTTAATTTGGCATCAGTTCTGAGATTTTCCTTAGGAGCTTGTAGCTCTTGGGGTTGGGCCCAACCCAAGTGCCAAGACCTCCTTTGTGTACTGTTATATGTTTTTAATGTCTTTGCAAAATAATTTTTGTTAAGTAGATTAAAAGCTTTCTTGGTTACCTAGGTCATTGTTGATGATTAAAAAGGATTTTCATGTTTAGATTGATTTGATAGGTTCATAACAGAGAATATATTCAGAAAAAGGCTATCAAGAACCCCTGATCTCACCTCTCCCTCCGTGGGACCATGAGTTAAGACCAAGGTGTCCTTGCCTCCACCAAAAACACTGTTTTTTCTTCATCATGCAATCACTAGTGTTAGATTCTCAGTTACAGAAATTGATACCAGTTGTGGTTACATGCTCAAATCCATTATTGCTTAGTTTGCATAGCTATTTCACATGATTTTTTTGCCAATAAACTTCTGTTCATTTTCTTTGCTGATAATTAGGTCAGATTAGGTTAAAGTAGCTAGGTCCTTGGTTTTCCGAGTCTTTGTTTGTTCAGTTTGGGAAATAACTTGCAGAGCACCTGTAATACCTCTCTATCTACCCTTACTCCACCAATCCCACCTGCTCCATCCTCTAACTCAGATTCTTTCCTTACATTTTCCACGTTCTCTTCCTTTGCCCTAATTTCCATATTTTTGTGTAACATGGCTCTACCCCTCCTTGAACAAATCCAACCATCCTCATCACTCCTCAGCTCCATCGACCAAGTCCTGGACCTCCTCACACCCTTATCTCATCTCCATACCCACTTCTTCACCTTTCTTCCTCCATAAACCCTCCAAAATTCCATTTTGGAACATCCTGTAGAACATCATGTAGAAGTTACAGAACATCCTGTAGAACCTCTACAGACTTCCTGTAGAAGCTCACGAAAGTGGTTTCTTGATATTCGAACACTGTGAAACTCTTTGGAAGGGTGCTAGGGACCCCTTAGGCCCTCTTCTCACCTTCCCAACCTCCTGCAAGTGCCTCTCCAGTTCCATTCCTCACCTCGCCTCTGCACAGTCAACAATAGTCAAACACATGCAAGATAATTCCACAAATATGATTCAAAAATACAAAAAGATGTTCCTTTTTCAGATTCCACTTCAAAGATAGCTTAGAAACATGCACTTTACCTTTCCAAGAGTCAATGGCACCTATTTCTGTAGCTTTCGTCCTTTTTCTTGCACCAGTAGGGTTAGTCAGTAAAACTAGGGTTTGCTAGGGTTTGCATTTCCTTTTAGCTTTCCGCTTATTTATGCAAGTAGATTAGCCTTTGTTGAGTTAGCTTTCATCCATCATAGTTAAAAGCTTCTTCTAAGAGCTCGTAGAAGTTGGCTTGAGCTCCTAGTGGACTTGTGCCAGCTGATCAAGTGACAGCCGTGACAAGAGCTAGTACTTGTGCATACAACATCGTCGCTTCCAAGTTTGTTACAAACTACCGGGTTGATAAAAGTAAAGAAGGGAGTCCTAGGAGTTGCAGCATTATTGTTGCAATATTGGAGCCCGCCATTTTTTTAGCGCCGTTGCTGGGGAAGCATCAAAGTATTTTTGATTCTTGCTTTTCTTCTATTTTCTACTACAACCTTCTGCTAAGTAGTTTATTTCAGCAAG
The DNA here is from genome assembly GCA_000404065.3 of Pinus taeda. NCBI lineage: Eukaryota > Viridiplantae > Streptophyta > Pinopsida > Pinales > Pinaceae > Pinus > Pinus taeda. The sequence continues at coordinate 81,851 of APFE031345140.1, read as the reverse complement.
CGTAGAGTAGCTGTTTCATTTCCATTCTACAATTTCGTTTCCGCAAAAGTAGATGAGACGTTTCCCACTTTTATATATTAGCATTTCAATTCCGCAATTTCAATTCTGCAAGTGTAGATTAGCATTTCATTTCTACAATTTCCATTCTGCAAGTGTAACTTAGCATTTCATTTCTGCAATTTCATTTCAGCAAAATAAATTAGTCCTTTCCTGCTTTCATTTCAATTCCGCATTTTCATTTCAGCAAGATAGTTAGTTGCAGTTCACTCTATTTCAGTTTTGCAGGTACTAGTTGAAACAAAAAACAACAAAAGCAACCAAAAATATTTCATTTCATGCCTCACAGGAATAGAGACAATATCGGAAAATTCTTGCCCAACACCCCCACCACATCACTGAGTCACCCTTCTCTCTTCTTTGGTGGCAGTGATCCAGAAGAACCTATAGGTGAATCTGTTGAAATATACGAAGATATTATAAGAGAAAAAGAGTGAGAGAACATTCCTCTTGAGATCATGGCCAAACACAGAAACGGTATAGGAGATGAGGAGAGAATAGAAGGTGCCTTTCCCATCCGAGAGACCAACGGGGATATGAAAATGAAGAACATAAGTCCCTCAGCCTTACCTCACTTCCATGGGTTGACCACTGAAGACCTTGATACCTCCCTGTTTGAGTTTGTTGTCCTTTGTCGAACTTATGACTATGCAGAGGATGAGTAAAAGTTGAAACTCTTTCCTTCTACCCTCAAGGATGCAGCACTACACTGGTTCATGGGGTTGCTTGGAAATAGTATCACAACTTGGGCTCAAATGTAGCAATCCTTTAACAACAAATAACAGGACTACTGTAGGTCAAAGGAAACAAAGGGGGAGATTTTTCAGATGACCATGGGAAGTGATGAGTCTCTAGAAGACTACGAGGAAAGGTTCCAACTTAGTTATAAATGGGCCAGGTGCACACTTGACCGTAAATCTCTGAAGTTGGTTCTACTCCGAGGAGTCCCTGAAGACCTTCTAGATACCCTCCATTTGCTAGCTGGAGGAGACATATACCAACTACCTTATGAGGACATAAAGACTGTGTTTAGAAACCATTCTAGGGCAGCCCAGAAAAGAGATAGGGGAAATCCACTTTCAACTAGTGCCACCTTCTCCAAGCATGTGTTTGCTAATCAGATGGAAGACCTCAAAAGTGAGATGAGATAGACCATTGCCATGCAACTAGATACTTTCCGAATCCAACAGAAGAAAGAAGAAGCTGAGAGGGCTCTGGCCATTTTTTGTCCTAGATGTACAAAGAAGCATCCTAAGAATGAGTGTCCTTTGCACTCAGTAGAGGTATGTTTCATTTGTGAGGAAGACCACCCCACAAACCAATGCCCAACCTTACCTGGATTTAAAGCCATGTACCAAGGGACTGACGCAACCACTGAACCACTCTACTTCCTCAACCAAAGGAGGCCGCATGGGCCTAGACCTTATCAGAAGGGGATGCAAGGGATATCCCAAGCTTATTATAGCCCTAACCAATCCACTCATATACATTCTTAGGGTCCCCCTGCTCATCCTTCCTGGTCCGCACCTCCTCTATGGTCTTATCCATTTCAATACCATACTCAACCTACTACTCATTCGTTTCACTCACATGTCTAGCCACAACCTCAGTGGAATGCACCTCAGCCGGGGTGGAGGCCCCAATACAACTCTCTTCCCGCCATCCTGCCTCCACCACCTGCTCAACCACAACCATTACCTCCTACTCCTCCAAGACAACCCTAGATGCCTGCTCAACTGAACCTGAACCCTAACAATAGACAGGCCCAATAGGTATACACTGGGGAGACAAAATGCCCTACCTATGTTGTGGAGATCCAGGAGATCAACCTACGATCTGGAAAGGTCCTCCCAGATCGCCAACCTCCTCCCCTAGAGGATGAGGAAGAGAAACAGGAAAGTGAACCCAAAGCCATTCCACCCTTTCCTGAGCGGCTAATAGTAACCATGCAACCAAACCCAGAGGGGACTGAACTTCTGGGAGAACTTAAGCAGTTGTGTGTGAAAATACCACTTCTCCAGGCCATAAATGATGTACCAATCTACAACAAATTGATCAAGAAGAAGTGTTTCAGGCACCCAGGGAGGCGCAAGAGAGATGCCCCGACTATCAATGTCATAGGACAACTGTCCGATCTAATGTTGAGGGAAGTGATCTGTCCAAAATATTTGGACCCTGGGAGTCATGTAGTTGATGTCCACATCAATGGCACCATAATTCCCCACACCCTGATTGATCTAGGGGCTGCCATTAATGTGATGATCAGGGACACTATGCTCAAACTTAACCTTCATAGTTCCTTAAGAAAGACCTCGACAATATTGCAGTTAGCAGACCGCTCCACCGTGACTCCCGAAGGGATTGTGGAGGATGTCCTAGTCTCTGTTGATTCTTGGGAGTACCCTATGGATTTCTTGGTCCTTCAGCCAAAGGAAAAACTCACTGGATACCCCCTCATTTTGGGAAGGCCTTGGTTAGCTACTACGGATGCTTACATCAATTATCGAGCTCGGAGCATGACCATCAAGAATGGGCCTATGTCCAAACAGCTAGTCCTATACCCTCCTGCCCAACCTTTGCTAGAACATGACTTACCACTCTTGTTGGAAGAGGGAGATGAGGATGAGGTCTACTCTGCACCATTGTGCACAGTAGAAGCCACCAGGGGAGGCCCTCAAATCGAGGATGACTTGATTGAGATTTTGATTCAAAATCCACCTCCCAACGCACTGTCATTAGAGGGGTTAGTGGAAGGTACCCAAGCCAACGCTTTAGTGGACCTCTGTGTGGCTGATCCGACCTCACCTAGAGTTAAGAATGTAGAATTTGGCCCTAAAAGAACCTTAAAGATCAGGTCATCCCTATCTCCCACCTAGGAGAAGGAGCTGTGTAGCTTATTGAACCATCATTTGGATGCTTTCGCTTGGAGCTCTAAGGAGATGAAAGGAGTCCACCCTTCGGTCTGTACCCATCACATTTACATCAAGGAGGATTGCATACCAGTCAAGAAACCTCAGAGGAGAATGAATCCAGCCCTTAAAGACATTGTCAAAGAAGAATTGCAAAAGTTGTTGGATGCAGGATTCATCTACCCCATCTCTGACAGTGAGTGGGTCTCACATCTAGTGCTTGTGCCCAAGAAAAACAGGAAGTGGAGAATCTGTGTAGATTACCAAGAACTTAACAAAGCCACCAAGAAGGACCATTTCCCTTTGCCTATCATAGATCAAGTGTTGGATGGACTGGCAGGGAAGAAGTTCTTCTCTTTCCTAGGTGGGTTTAGCGGGTATAATCAGATCCAAATCAGCCCAGAGGACCAAGATAAGACTACCTTCACTTGTCCTTGGGGTACCTTTGCCTACCGGGTCCTTCCCTTTGGGCTATGCAATGCTCCTGCCACTTTCCAGAGAGTAGTATTAAGCATATTTGCGGAGCTGGTTCATGATTCGGTGGAGATCTACATGGATGAGTTTACTCCTTATGGGTCTAACTTCCAAGAAGCATTGGCTAACCTGGGAAAAGTTTTAACCAAGTGTATTGAGATGAAACTGTCCCTTAGTCCTAAAAAATGTGAATTCCTAATGACTGAAGGGACTATGCTAGGTCATACCATTTCTCAGTAAGGATTACAGGTGGATCCTAACAAAATTTCTATCATCTAGAAGGTTCCACCTCCTCAAAAGGTAAGAGATGTTCGAAGTTTTCTAGGCTTAGTAGGATATTATAGAAGATCCATTAAAGATTTCAGTAAGCTAGCCTCACCATTATTTGGCCTCTTAGGGAAAGATGTCGAGTTTAAATGGATCGACGACTGTCAAAGGGCTCTGGATGAGTTGAAAGATAAGTTGGTATCCGCCCCGATCTTGAGAGGTCCAAATTGGGCCCTACCTTTCCACATCCACACCGATGTCTCAAACAAAGCCATAGGGGTAGCCTTAGGAAAAGTTGAGGAGAAACTACCATATGCCATATACTTTGTCAACAAAAACCTGTCCAAGGCAGAGATGAACTATACCGTAACTAAAAAATAATTCCTGGCTGTAGTCCATTCCCTAAACAAGTTCAGACACTACATCACTGGTTATCAAAAATTCGTATACACTGATCATGCTATGATTAGATATTTAATAATAAGCCTAATGTAAATTCTCGTATCATTAGATGGTTACTTTTGTTGCAGCAATTTGATTTGACCATTGTCGACAAGCCAGGTAAGGAAAATGTTGTTGTTGACTTCCTCTCTAGATTAGATTTGCCTGCAGGTGAAGAAGGGACAGTGGATGACCAGATGCCAGATGAACACCTATTTGCTATCTCAGTACTCTCTCCATGGTTTGTTGATATAGAAATTACTTGGTCTCAGCACAGTTCCCTCTACACCTATCCTCAAAGGAGAAGAGCAGAATTGTGAGGAAGAGTGCCCCATTCACTTGGATTGGGGGTAACCTATTTAAACTTGGCCCAGATCAGATCTTGAGGTGTTGTGTTAGGGAGGAGGAAGTCCTTGAAACCCTCCTAACCTATCAAGATGGGCCCTGTGGAGGCCACTTTGCAGCAAAAAGGACTGCCTTCAAAATTCTACAGGCAGGCTACTATTGGCCTACTCTTCATCAAGATGTCAGAAGATACATCAGCCAGTGTGATTGATGTCAGAGGATGGGGAAATCGACTCCAAGGGATGAAATGCCCCTCCAACCTCAAGTGACCTTCAATCCATTTGAGAAGTGGGGCATGGATTTTGTGGGTCCTATAAACCCTCCTTCAAAGCAAAGGTCTTACATCATTGTGTACACTGACTACCTAACAAAGTGGGCAGAAACAAAGGCAATCAAGGCAGCGACAGGAAAAAAAAAAAAAAAAAAAAAAAAAA
>APFE031345140.1:37105-67745 GCA_000404065.3 Pinus taeda | reverse complement strand
GTTAACCACCTTATTTATTACTATGGCCCATCCCATTATTACATTATTACCTTGGGTACCTCCCTCGGTACCCCATATTACCCCCCCTGGTATATAACAGACAAGGCTGAGGATTCATAGGGAAGGTGCCTCCTACATTAAATGGCCTCTTCCTCGAATTCTCCACCATCAGCTTGGAGTTCAGCAGCCCACAAACGTTGATTGCCAAGGGCAGCCGAGCAGCTTTTATGAAGTGACTGAGTATTGGAAGTTTTGAGGAGCCAACCCCTTAGATTAAGGAGGGATGTTGGAGGTCCTCGTAGGCATAAATAGGAAGGATTCTAGCCTTCGTAGGTTACTTTTTGAGTAGTTGTATTTTGCACTATAGTGCTGTTAGTTTTTCAGCTCATTTTGTAGCTTCTGATGTACAACTTTCTTTGTGACATGGTTATTTTGAGTAATGGAAAGCAGTTTCATTTGACATCAGTTCTGAGATTTTTCTTAGGAGCCTGTAGCTCTTGGGGTTGGGCCCAACCCAAGTGTTGAGGCCTCCTTTGTGTACTGTTATATGTTTTTAATGTCTTTGCAAAATAATTTCTGTTAAGTAGATTAAAATCTTGCTTGGTTACCTAGGTCATTGTTGATGATTAAAAAGGATTTTCATGTTCAGATTGATTTGATAGGTTCATAATAGAGAAGATCTTCAGAAAAAGGCTATCAAGCACCCCTGATCTCACTTCTCCCTCTGTGGGACCATGAGCTAAGACCAAGGTGTCCTTGCCACCACCAAAAACACTATTTTTGCTTCATCATGCAATCACTAGCGTTAGGTTCTTAGTTGCAGAAGTTGATACCAGTTGTGGTTACATGCTCAGATCCATTATTGCTTAGTTTTCATAGCTATTTCACATGATTTTGTTACCAATAAACTTCTTCTCATTTTCTTTGCTGATAATTAGGTCAGATTAGGTTAAAGTAGCTAGGTCCTTGGTTTTCCGAGTCTTTGTTTGTTTAGTTTGGGAAATAACTTGCAGAGCATCTGTAATACCTCTCTATCTACCCTTACTCCATCAATCCCACCTACTCCATCCTCTAACTCGGATTCTTGCCTTACATTTGCCACATTCTCTCGCTTTGCCCTAATTTCCATATTTTTGTGCAACATTACTCTACCCCTCCTTGAACAAATCCAACCATCCTCATCACTCCTTAGATCCATCCACCAAGTCTTGGACCTCCTCACACCCTTATCTCACCTCCATACCCACTTCTTCACCTTTCTTCCTCCATCAACCCTCCAAAAGTCCCTTTTGGAACATCTTGTAGAACATCTTGTAGAAGTTACAGAACATCGTGTAGAACCCCTGCAGACTTCCTGTAGAAGCTCACAAAAATGGTTTCTTAATATCCGAACACTGTGAAACTCTCTGGAAGGGTGCTAGGGACCCCTTAGGCCCTCTTCTCACCTTCCCAACCTCTTGCAGGTGCCTCGCCAGTTCCATTCCTCACCTCGCCTCTGCACAGTCAACAACAGTCAAACACATGCAAGATAATTCCACAAATATGATTCAAAAATACAAAAAGATGTTCCTTTTTTAGATTCCACTTCAGAGATAGCTTAGGCACATGCATTTCACCTTTCCAGGAGCCAATGAAATCCATTTTTGTAGCTTTCATCCTTTTTCTTGCACTGGTAGGGTTAGTCGGTAAAACTAGGGTTTGCTAGGGTTTGCACTTCCTTTCAGCTTTCCGCTTCTTTCTGCAAGTAGACTAGCCTCTGTTGAGTTAGCTTTCATCCATCACAGTTAAAAGCTTCTTCTAAGAGCTCATAGAAGTTGGCTTAAGCTCCTAGTGGACTTGTGCCAGCTGATCAAGTGACAGTCGCGGCAAGAGCTAGTACTTGTGCATACAACACCGTCGCTTCCAAGTTTGTTAGGAACTACCGGGTTGATAAAAGTAAAGAAGGGAGTCCCAAGAGTTGCAGCATTATTGTTGCAATATTGGAGCCCACCAGCGCAGTGAGTTAGTCAAGTAGAATCAACAGATTATGCAGGTGATAGGGGAAGCCTGTTGAATGGTCCCGGAGTTGGACATTCAAGCAAAAGAATTAGTGGAGGCACACATTCACAAATTGGCCACAGGGGTGTGCGACACTAGAGAAGAGATGGCTAGGATTCAGCTAGAGCTAAACTTGTAGATCACATAACTACATTTGAAGGCTCAGCCTTCAACTCTACCGGAAATCAGGGAACAATGAACCATTGTTGTTACAACAGCAACAACGGCGGTTGATAGCGTAGTGGCAGACTGCATGCAGCTGTTTGAGCAGTCATTCGAGGTCCTAACTATGTTGTAGGACCCAAATGTAGAGTGCCTAGAGACAGAGGTGTGTGAGCTACAACATAAGTATGATGAAGTAAAAGGGAACATGTAGACAATTGCACTTACATAGGAAAAGGTGCTCAAGGAATAGGTGGATGGCACTCGGCATAAGGAAGCAATCTTAAAAGTGTGCCTACAACCATGGATTGATAAGGCATATACAATTATAGCCTCCATTGAAGCAAAGCTTGTGCAACTGCAACCAACTCAGTAGAGAATTCAGGACAGTAATTCAGTAACAATGGTCACTGAACAATGCGTGGAGGAAGTTCAACAGGCAGCTACTCAGTGTGCTACCGAAGTTGTAGTGATCCAAGAAAATCTGGGAGGTATTCACGCTAAGAATTCCACACCTACAGAGTGACTCGAGGGCAAGTCATGATGTTTGTGTTGGGGGCATGTTTGGTGCGTGATCCTCCAAGGGTAGTTTTTGGGCTTAGAGCCCATATTTTGGTCCAATTTTGTAATTCGAATGTAAAGACTCCACATTTTGTGGGCGCGGAGCGCATAGTAGTTAAAGAGTCATAGGGTTGTCCACCCTTATTTTGATAATGTAATGTCAGCTGTAGAAGATCTACCCGTGGTCCGTGGACCATGGGATTCTATAAATAGAGTGAAGGTCTAAGTAGTTAAAGGCATCTAATATCTAAGGGAAAATCAATGACGAAGATGTTAGAGAGATAGCTCTGAAGGGTAAGTCTAAGTCTTGCGTCATAGTGTAGGTAGAGGCTCTACAGCTGAGTACACAGAGGCCTAATATTTCGTAGCTGAGTGCGCAGACCCCTACAACTGAGTGCGCAGGGCAAGTCGAGTCTGTAATCATCTGGAAGTATTAATAAAGAGAAGTTTCCTATAAATTTTGCATCTTATTTCTTGTTTATGCATCTGTTATATTAGGTATGAATTTCACTTCTAATGATTATATGATGTGCGAATGTGTATAATTGTATTGGTTAAGTGAACGCAAGTAATAACATCTGTTTACGAAAGCTAACTAATATTTGATAATAAGATAAGTAAGATACTTAGCCAAGTTTGGGAAATATCGCAGTTCGTTGCCCTAGCAGTGCGAAAGGACTTCAACCCATAGTTAGGGCTGCACAAAAGCCGATTGTAACACTTTACGAAGGTATTGAAAGGTAGAATAGAGTGCGAAGCAACCTATGCGAAGGCAAGAATAGTTGGAAATAACTAACATCATACCATCTCAAGGGTGCGGAAACTTGGTTCCAACATCCCCCCATACTGCTTCGGGTGAGCCTTCAATCTGCACTCCGCGGGCTGATGTCGAAAGGGCCACTAGTGTAGTGATTTTTTTGGATAACTGAAATTGAACCTGGTTCAGGCCCCCTCAAGCCAACACTCATGGATAGGGAGTGATCATCACCTAGAAAGAGAGTTCATGTATTTACAAATTGCACTGGGTAGTAGGACCAGGAAAAGCTCCAAATGCCTAAGTGTGGTACTAGTAGAGTAAGAATTGGAAAAGCTTCCGAACAAGGCTCAACCATGGACCACACACATGAAATCCATCAATACAAGCTAGAGGAATGCATAGGACTCATGAACATCAATCACACCTTGTAACGACAAAAAAGTGACACATCTTTCTAATTAATATAGTTGAGATGACACATTATGACACTTAGAATACAAGTTGCAATAAAAGGGTTGAATTTGATCAAGAAGTGTGGTAATCTACAAGAATGTGTCTAGTGCATATCCTAATGATATATAAGACAAAATAATATAGAAGAGTGTGCTATAACTTCCTCTAGTGATTTGCAAAGGTGCGCAACATATAAGGGTGAACATAACTATAAGCGACACTTGTGACCATAAGAAAATGTGAAAGAGACACTTGCAAATGCTAAAGAAATTGAAAGTGACGCATGCCAATGTGAAGATAAAATGAAACACCAATTGTTAAATTGAAAGCAAGAAAAAATGACAGTCGTGAATGTGAAAGAGACACTTATGAAAGAAAAGGTGTACAAAAGTGACGATTGGGAAAATTCACCGAAATAGAGGTACAATTGCAACTGAAGTGAGGGAGACTATCAATGAAAGTGTGCACTGACTATTAACAAATATTATGCAATGCATTGTAATTAAGCCTTTTTTCAAGGGATGTGCAATACCTAGATAAGCTTGAATAAGAAAGATATGCTCATGGATTTATCAAGGACCAATAATGTGAGAGAAAGTGACTTTGACACTTAGAAACTGAGAAGAGGACTAAAACACTTAGAAAACATCAATCAACAATGAAGTTTCCATGGATGACAAATTGTAAGATCCTAAATAGGCTCCAAAATTCAAGTGTAGGAAAAATTTTAGAGGGTGTTGATCGTAGTGATAATAGGAGGTTAGCATAACCATTTTTGTTATTGGCATTGGTTGGACCTAGGCCATAATACCTTCAACTAATGTATGGAAGAACCATGTATCTATTGGTTTTCCTTTTTTATAAGTTTAGCTTTACTAGGGGTGTGATCTTTGGTCTAAGTCTAGTATTCCATATGGGTTTCTTATTTCATTGATTAAACATCTTTATTCACTGTGTCTAAATAAAATATATATCAATCTCAAATAATTTAGAACCTTCCTTTAGAAGGGGAGGGTCCACCATTAGACATAAAATAGATGATTCATTGGATGATATAAATCAAGAAGATCCCCAAAGGATTTTTTTTGCTTAAAAGGGGGAGCAAAAAAATTTCTTCAAATGGTAGATGAATGTCCACTAGTTAATGCTAATCCCTTTGACTAACCATTTTCACCCTATACTACTGGGCAGTGATATCTTTCATGAACCTTTTTTACTATTCAAGCATTCTCATCATATGGTTGGTGACAGCAAAGCCTCTACAATGGGGGATATCGGAGCCTCTTCATTGAGTTCTTTAGGGACTTACTCAATGATTTCCTTGTTACCTTTGATTAGCCTGGCATCACCAACTCTCTCTTCATATACCTCATCTAAATCATCTCTTTAGGGCATGCCATTGAATTTTTTGATAACCTATATTAGTATCCCTAGTTTCTTAGTGACCCTATCACATACTATATTTGTATTTACTGTGGGGGAGCACCAAATATTGAAACCCATAGTTGAGTGGTTTCCATCAACTTTTATTGTACCAATAGTCAATGTACCATTTTTCTAGTAGTGGATAATCATCTATAGGGGGTCTACAGGGGAGTCTATATCCATTCCTAGCAATGTTGGGGGAAGTAATGTTTTCATAGGAATTAATAATCCATGTGAAAATTAGTCATTGGGAGGAATTCCTTTCCCTATAAGCCCTAATGTTTTTAAGAGTTCCCAATAATTTGGAGGTAATGTCCCCATCAATATCTTTTATCCCAATAGTTTCCATACATTCGAGGATGCTTCAATCCTATAAGTTATATGCCTAAATATAGATATGGTCCCATTGGTGGCCATGCATTTAGTGGTTCTTTTTTCCATGCAGGAAACATCCCTAGGGGGGAAATCCTTTGCTAGTACCTTTTCACCAAGGCCAAAAAACCCTAGGATAATAATCCCTTTGGTAACCCTTCAATCTCTAGAAACCAATATATGTGAGGATTACAATTTGCATCTATGGTTTCATCCCTTCCCCCATATCTATTAAATCATAATCACATAGCATTTCTAAATATCTTGACTTGTTATATTTTGAAGAGCTCATGAACAATCCCATATGACATGACCTAACATGGCTAGACATGCCTATAAAATTACCTTCTGACATTCCAAAATTTGATGGAAATCTAGGAGATAATCCCATGACATATATCACCACTACCATTTGTGGTTTTCATCTAACTCTTTGGTGGATGATAATATCTATATACATCTCTTCTAGTGTGCCTTGACCAATCATGTCACTAAATGGTTTATTAAATTCAATTGGGAATCATATCATGACTACATCACTTTGGAAAATAATTATTGAACCATTTCTAGCTACCTTGGTGGTAAGACTAATCTTATATATAACTTTAATCTAGAAACCTCTACTCATGTCTTTGAGCATGTTCATGAGTGGAGGAAATATAAATGATTGATTAGGAACAAGACTCTTGATTAATTATTAATGGCCCTCAATATTGCAGCAATAGTGTTGCAACTCCCAAAAAGTCTCGGCTTTAATTATCAACCCATGGTTTTTACAAGCTTAAGAGCGGTCAGCACTATATGTGTAGCATGCACTATCTCTTCCCTTTTCAAATCCTCATGTATGTGAGAGAATTTGTAATGTATATTAGATAACAAAATCCAGTCATTTTCCCAAGCTAAATATGCTACAGGAAAGTGAAATAGCATAAATAATTTGCAGAAATGAAATGGCACACACATGTCATAATTATATGAAAATGAAAACACACTTTGCTTGAAAATAAAAGACCAGTAAATTAAACCTAAAATCTATGTTGTAGAAGCTAAAAAAAACACTTACAGATCATATAGTAAAAACTTCTAAAGGAAACTTCAAGAGATATTTACTCTTCCAATCTCCATCCTCAACATCCCAAACATGTTTGAATATGATAAGGAAACTAAATCAAGAGTTTATTGTTGAACTCGATGAAGAAAATGGGATGCTTTTTCATTGTTACAGGATTGCATATTTTGCTACAGGAAAAACTACTAAAATGAAAATATAAGATGAGAGAATAGGGTAGGAATGATGGGAAATTATATTATTTAGCTAGTAAAATCATAGAACAACTAAGTATAATATTTATCACTACGAAACCAAGTTTTGTTCACCCTATATAATCATAACCTTGGTTTCACAATAAAATAGGGAATCGCAGAAATTGTAGCAATAGATGAAATGAAATGGAAAGAGACTTGAAAATAAAATGATAAGGAATATGAGTGATCCAAGATCTTTACTTGTATAGATGACTTGCAGAGGATGATAACTCATAAAACTACCTACTTAACCAAGCATGAAGCTACCAAATTGTAATTTCCATAAATGTTTATTCAAGAGCTAAACAAACCAAACGCAAAGCATGAAAATGATAGTGAGAGAAATACAAGAGGGTTTTGAAGCTCTTGGTTTGGGCACAACCTGGGCATGGTTAGAGTCCTTGAGTGTGAACCAAGATAGAAATTGAAATGATGAACGTCTTCTACCATTAACTTACATTCTGTCATACATTAGGAAATTCAATGATTCAAAACTTGCTTACAAATATTTAAATTCTGTGCTCTTTTTTTTATTTGTATTTCTTCCCTTGCCCTAAGGGACAACTCAAATCTCTTATACATCACTTGGGGGAGAATCCTCCTAGAGAGGAGAGCTGTATTTCCCCTAAAAAATGCTAAAAAGAAAGGATCTTTCCCCAAATCTAACTTGAAGAAACATGAGGAAGCATTATATTCCCTGAGCTATCGAAGTTTGTCTTTTGCAGTAGGTAGAAAGTCCCTAAAATCTCTCCAGTGCCAATTTGTTTTTGAATCTACATGAAATATTTATAAATCCTACACAATCACAAAATTAAGGCACGTAAACCATGACAACCACATCAAATCCTCTAGGAACGCATTAAGCTAGGAAAATAAACAATTAAGTGCAAAATTTGGGGTTAAAACATTGTTTTATGTGCCTAGAAGTGGACTGATGAGCCTTATGATTTACATATTTTGTAGGCCCATCATAGCCCCCTATTGGAATTGTTTCTCATCCTTGAGCAACTCAATCTCCCTCTCTTCTCTACTCTTATTCATGTAGTTCTTTGATTGTCTATTTAATATCCCAAGTTGAACTACATGTGATTGTATTGGATAGAACCCTACATTGTCCTCCATGTCTTCCTATACTTGAGCTTCCTCTTCTTGAATTTTATGCTCCTTTAGTCCTAGTAGTAGAGGTGAGTTAAATATAATATCAGTCCATTGAACCCTAAGTCTCTGGATTATCCTCTTATAAAGGGAAGCTCTTGTTAATGATGCTTGGAGTCTATCAAGAGAGTAATACTTCGTTATTTTCATGATGTAAGATAAGCCTTACCATCTCCTCTAGCAATATTTGAACTTTCTTCTCCCAAAATCCTGAAGGTGTCCTCGAAGTGTTGGATGGCTTCTACTTTCCTTTGTTTCCAAATGGACTCTATCTCAAGGTTTTATACAAGAATGACATAGATCTAAGGAAGCACTAAAGGATATGGGTGTTCTAGTCTGATCCACAATGGCTCCTTTAACTCTTCCTCCATGGCCTTTTTCATTTATTCTACTCTCATATCCTCATCCATCAACCAAGAGGCCAATTCTAAGAACTGTGCATCCCCTAAGTAAGAATTGTGCTCCCAAATAGGCATATTAGAGAGGAAAAGGTTATGAATATAAAATTCAACTAGTTTTTCTTTTCCCTCCATGTTACACGCTTGGAAGGAGTCTATAAAGTACTTAGTATCTTGAAACTAATTGCATGGGCTTCTTTTTAATTTTTATCATTTTAGTCCTTCTTAGTTCTTCTTGTGCTTCCAGAAACACCTTTCTATCCATGTACACAAAATTTCCCCAAGAAATGGGATGTTATAAGCCTCCCATTGCATTAGTTACAGTTAGTTTAATCAACCCATGATGGTACAAATACTTTTTATTTCCATCCCTCACGTTAATGCTCATATCCTTTAGGGATAGTAAGAGAAAGACTGGAATTCTCATTAAATTAAAGGTTGGGAGGTGGGCTTAGAATCTTAGATGATATAGTAGCATGAATTGCTAAGCATATACTATGCTCAAACTACCCTCGAAAGAGATGTATTTGAGGATATGGTAGGCTACCTCACCCCATGGGTCAAGAAGTTTTTCCCTCCTTACTCCATTTTTGTCCTCATCGAGCTTCTCACCTTGCAGGAAAATCCCCTTCTTAGTACTAATGGCCTCATGCCTCTCCTCCTTATTCCAATGAAGTCCTTTGGGAGGGGATTTAATTATACTTATATATTATTCATTGAAGTAAATATCTAGCCCCTTAATTGTAGTGACAAACTCATGCCCCTCAGGCTTCAAATTCATTTAAAATTCCATTGCCACTTCATCATCAACGCCCTTGAGGTCTTCAAATAACCCCAACCAAGGGAAATTGTCAAATATCACAAAAACTCTAAGGTATTGGTGAATCCTATTGATGTTAGTGGGTTCCCTCCCATTAAAAATACCCACCATTCTGTAGGAAGAGAAGAAATAGAATTCTCCTCTTATAGGGTTCCCACAATCAAGTTTTGGAGGTTAATTTTCAAATTGCACTCAAAGATCACTCTTCTTTATAACTCCTAGAAGCTTAGATTAACTTTATCAAATGGTATATTTCTTGGTGGTTGTAGAAATTATGAGAGAGAATGGTGTTATTGTGTTGCTACAAAAAACAAGGTTTCTTATTACAACACCTCTATGTTGATTTAATTGATAGAACATCACAATTTTGATCAAAGGTTTTTTCAACCAAATATCTTCAACAAATTTTGTACTAGTCATAAAAGAAATGATAAATATCATCTTCCTGCCGCTCACTATTTAGCTAGTATAACTCAGAGAAAATAGCCAGTTTGACACAGAGCATAACTTTATGAAAACTCTATAATTCTTTTAGGAAGATGATTGATAGGAAATTCAAGATATTTTTGGCACCAACATTTCAATACATTCAAAAGGTTTGATTTATTTTCAGTGGAAATCTTGTATCATTTTACGTGGGCTTATAGCAAACCCTGTTGTAGTCTTATAACTTTTTGTAATAGTCCTGTTAGAAATCTATAGTGATCCTGTAGTTGTTTACAATTCACCTACATATCTTCATTGTGGCATCCACCTCATCAAAATAAATATTAAACTAGTGTTTTTTTTAAATGGAGGTGATTAATAGGGTGAAACGTGTTTATGGGGTGGTAAGGATGGGACTCAGTGCATAGTGCTAGTTGTCCCATCTATAACTCCACTCTGCAAAATGATTATAGGATGTACTCACCACCTCATCCTCCTTTGATTGTCACACTATCAAATAGCGACCACTCTTTTTAGAATGAGACAAAGAGATAACATGTTTGCCTTACTCTACCATCACACATGGGAGGACAAATTTAGGAAAAGTGAGTGTTGAACTATTATTTAGTTTTCAAATACTATCTTATTTGAACCCCAAAGATGTGCACAAAAAAGACATTTTCACTATGATTAAGATGAATTTATGGATATTTCAAGGCTCCATAGCTTGTGTTTACTTTTTATAAGCCTAGTGTTGATGAATTATGAGATTGTAGGTACTTCAGAGACTGGGTTGATGTTTTTTGTTGTGTACAATTCATATTGTAGTAATCTGCAAGGGATCATGTAGCTTCTTAGGACTTCTTCATAAATCCTATATGTGGCTTTTGGAGCTGTGGAGTTGTTGAAAAATATGGTTCCCTCAAAGAGATCCTTATATTCTTGAAAAATCTAGGTCTGCAAGGCCTTTGCAACTTGCTATAGGAATATGTAGTTTCCTATAACAGTCATAGAGGCCTTTCAAGCTTAGTGAAAAATCTTCTCAGTTGCTGCTAGTAACATGTTAATTTAGAAGGATGAATGAAATGTGAATTGGAGAGGGTTTTAAGTTGCAAGTGATGAAAATGTGAATGAAATAGGCCACTACATGGTGAAATGATACTAACAGAGTGAGAGGAGAATATTTGTGGAGCTTGCACATGGAAAATGAAATTATTAGTTTCATGTTGGTTCTTTCCTTTGGACAAAATAATTAAAAAAAAACTTGGATCTATAAAATTTTTCAGAGACAGGTTTCTCCTGTAGCAGTTCTAGACTTTACTATAGCACATCAGGAATGTTGCAAAAAACATATAGAAAGTGAGGTATATGAAATGGATGGTGTTAGAAATGATGTAAGGGAATGGAAAATGATACAGTGATACCAATTGGGACAAACTTGAGGAAATATATGATGATGTATTAAAAAAAGTGTGAGATTGTCCCTTTTCTTTCATCTTTTTGTAGTATGTTCATTTTGGTTGACCTAATTGTTGTTTTTTTTTGCTATAGGGGAGACTGTTCTTGCACAAAAATCAACATGAGATATGATGAAAGTTCACTATGTTTTTTCTTTTTTCTTTTTTTTTTTATTGGGCTCAATGGCTGCGTCATGGAGGTTTTTCAGCCAAAGTACCTGCTTTAAGCACCTCAAAAGAGGTTTTCACCTAGACCTTTGTTCTATTTCTGCTTTATTTTCCTTTATTTTCTCTTTTTTTCCAAAAGCAATGACTTCCTTATGGAGGTTTTCAGCCAATTATTCTCTCTCAAGCACCTCAAAGGAGGTTTTCACTTTACTTTTTCTCTTTTCTCTTTGTTGGTCAGAAACTAGATGGCTTGAGATCACTAACACTCCCAATCACATTCAGTTCCTTGCTAATTGAAACTATAAATTCAGCCCTAGAAAGGGGCTTCTTATAAAATTTAGACTATAACCATTCACTAATGGTGGGATATTCTCCTCGTCTATGGTTATGATCCTAATAGATCCATTATCATATTATTTTTCTCCACTAGGTGAGGTCCCAATAATATATTCATGAGCTTTCCTTTAAAGTCCTTGAACCTAGAGTCATACAATAGAGCCCAATCATCCTCTTGGAAGGATCGCCTTCTAATATGTTTATCATGCCATGTTTTCCTTTGTAGAGGACTACCTCAGTATGCAACATGACCTGCATCTTGTACTCATCTAATACATCTATTCTTTGTATCTTCTTTTTTTTTAGCTTGGTCAAATCCATATCTAGCTAAGCTTCCATCCTCATGGTGTTGTATTCAAATTCAACTAGTAGTAGAGCATTATTTCAATAAACTAGCTCACATGGAGTGAAACCAGTGGTGATTTTCTAAGTGTTATTGTAGGCCCTAATGGCCTTAACAAGTCTTTCTAACTAGTATTTCTTGCTACCACTAATTACCTTAGTATGAGTGTTCTCTAAGGCTTTGTTGGTGACTCCTACCTTCCCATTTTCTCAGGGGTAGTAGGGAGTGGAATTTTGATGGCGAATTCCATGTTACTTCATTATCCCTTCAATCCATTTGGAAGTAAGCTGGGTGAATTAATATATCACTAACTCTCTTGGAGATTCAAACTTAAAAAAAATGTTCTCCCTTAAAAACTCAACTACCTTTTTCTCCATGGTTTCCTTTACTCCTTTTACTTCAACAGCTTTAGTTAAGTAATCACTGTATACAATAATTTACCTTTCCTATTTGGATGGGGGATCAATAGCACCAATGAAGTCCATGCCCCATTACTCAAATGGTTCAGAAGACACTCGAGGTTGAAGGGAATTTCATTCTTCCTTACAGGCTTCCCCATTCTCTGACACTCAACACATTGTGAAATGTATCTATTAGCATCCTTATGAAGAGTTGGCCAAAAATCTCCTACTCGTAGGATCCTGTAGGTTTTCCCCCTTGTAGAAAAATGACCTCCACAATGTCCATCATGACAAGTTGAGATGATATAATAGAAATCATCCTCCCTCACATATCTTCTTAAAACTTGATTAATTCATAACTTGAAGAGGCATCCACCAATCCAAGTATAGGATGAAATTTGTCTAATGATGTTGCATTTCACCCATGAAGAAAAGTGAGGAGGGAGTTGGCTAGTGTCTAGATAGTTAGAATTTTCAGCAAAACCATGGAGAAAGAAGTGACATGGAAAAAAATTCTCATCTATAAGTTGGTCATCAACTAGCCCTTCATCCACGATAAAAGTCAATCATGACAAGAAATATCCAATACAATTTTCTTTTCTTGGTTTGTCAACAATGGTTAAATCATTTTTTTGTAAAATCAATAGCCACCTTATTATTTGAGCATTTACATATGGTTTATTAATCAAATCTTTAATTTCCACATGGTTAGTATGTACAAAGATTTGGTAAGTAGTAATATAGCTTCAAAACTTATTCAAAGAATGTACAACAATAAGGAATTCGTATTCAGTTATAGTGTAATTGAATTCAAACTTTCACAAATTCTTACTAATAAGTAGATTGCATAAGTTTACCCTCAATTTGCCCTAAAGATGCTCTAGCTACCTTGTTCGACACATCTGTGTAACTATGAAAGGACGAGGTCCGGCTAGGACTTCTAAGAACAAGTGCTGTCATTGACTTTTCCTTTATGCTCTCAAATGATTTTTGGAATGGATTTTTCCAACAAAACTCAACATATTTGGTGAGCAAGGAAAAAAAAGGAGAGAAATTTTTTACTAAAATCCTTTAAAAACATCTTATAGTATCTTACAAGGCCTAATAAACTTCTAACATCTCTTTATTTTTGGGGTAAACAAACGTGGTTGATGATTTCCACCTCAATAATATTCACTTGAATCCCTTTTGAGGAGAGGAAATGTCCTATAACAACTCCCTCATTCAATAGGAAAAATAGTTTTTCATGGCTTAAGGAGAGGTTCATCTCCCCTCATATTTGCAAGGCCTTTCTAATATTATAGAGAGCTTCTTGGAATTCTTTCCCATAGGGTGTGAATTCATCCATATAAATTTATATTGAATCATGTACTAGATCAGAAAAGATGTTAAGTACAACCTTTTGGAAAGTGTTATGCGAATTACATAAGCCAAATAGAAGGACCTTGTAAGAAAAAGTCCCCCAAAGACAAGTGAAAGTGATCTTATCTTGATCTTCAAGACTGATTTGGCTTTGATTATACCCACTAAACCCATCCAAGAAGGAAAATAACTTTTTCTCATGAAGCACATCAAGGAATTGGTTAGTGAAGGCCAAGGGAAAATGATCTTTCCTAGTGGCTTTATTAAGTTCCCTATAATCAAAACAAATTCTCCATTTTCCATTCTCTTTTGGGAACAATAACTAAAGGAGATACCCATTCACTATATTAAATTGGATGGATGAATCATGCATCACATAATTTTTGCAATTCTTCTTTACAATTTCCTTTAAAGTAGGATTCATTTTCATATGAGTTTGGTGAATGAGATTATGATATTATTTTATGTATATGTGATGGGTACATATATATGGATGTATACCTTTCATACCCTTGTAATCCTATGCAAATGGATTAATGTGCTACCTCAAGATAGTGAGAATTGATCCTCTTAAGTAGTTGAAAGTGAGGAGTTGTCTTTTAATAGTTTTGAGGGGCTTATTTCCACCATTTTTATGTTATTGTGATCATAATTAGAATTCAATAATTATGCCCATAAAATATCCTTAGAATAGTTAGGTCGTTGTAGAGATAACTTCTCTTTTATCCCATCAATTTTCATAGCAACAGGAAACTGATTTTCCAAAAAAATTCCAATTAAGTCATGTTAATCAACCTACATGTTACTTAGGATTATCTCTATGGTACACAAAGGATTGGGTGATGAGAGTTCAGATTCCTCTTCATATCTATTACCAATGTAGGAAAATCAACTTCAATGAGAGTTTGAGCTAGGAGATATAGTACAATCTATTTTCAAAATTGTCCATTAGTAATTTCATGTTTAGAGCCCATATCCATTAGTAGTAGCTAACCAAGTTCTCCCTATAATGAGCAGATAACCATTAAACTTGGTCTTAGGTTGTAGGACAAGTAAATATGTGGGTTATTCCCAAGAGTCTATCGAGATCATTACATCTTCAATTATTCCTCTTGGCTCTACTATGGATCAGTTGGAAAGCTACAACATAGTAGTGGTCTTTCTTAGGGAATCTTGGAGGTTAAGCTTAAACATAGTTTCCCTACCCATGACATTAATTGTAGCTCCTAGATCAATGAGAGTGTTTGGAACTACAATATTGTTTATATGCGCATATACCACTAGTATTCCATGATCTAAATACTTAGGGATGATTACTCTTCCAAGCATAATATTAGCTAGCTACCTAATAACATTGATGGTAGAGGTATCCCTTCTCTTCCTTCCAAGCCTCTAAGAAATTATTCTTTAATGGATTTATTATAAATGGGAACATACTTGATGGCTTGGAGAAGAGGTGTTTTTATACACATACTTTTCAATTCTCCCAGAAGTTCAACTACTTTTAGGGCGTGTATATTTTGAGTTGCCAACCTTTTAAGATATGGAGGTTTTTGATGAATGGTCTAACACATAGGATTCTCCTTCTCTTTCTGGGGATCTTCATTAGCATAATATGGATGGACATTTGGAATAAAATTCCCTAGCCTAAGGTTAGTCTCTTGGACATCTACAAAATAGGTTTGATAAGTAGTCACTTCACTATAAATAGGTTGAGTCTGCTTATTATTATGATTGGTATTTTTTTGAGAAACCATCTAGGATTTCTTTCAAGGAACACTTTGGGGCACTTCTTGTTATGAAGGAGGAGGCATTAGAGCTGGTGGTTGGGCCAACAAAGGCCTCCATCATTGTGATAGATTACCCCATTGAGAAGGTTGGTTGGAATATGGTTGGAAGGGAGGAATAATAGGTTGAGGAGAATATGGCCAAGGAGTAGACATGGGCCAAGGTGAAGGAATAGAAGGGTACTAAGTATGATATTGAGCATTGTAATTATGATTGAAATGAGAAGGTAAATTTATACCTTATTGAAATTGTCTTGGGGCTTGTGGTCTCTATGATTGATGAGGCATGATTGCTCCATGCTCCTTTATGTTCCTTGGTAAATAACCTCCAAACTTGGTAGAGATAGACACATGTTAGTGGAATGGTTTTATTCACATTAAGAACAAATTGTTATAATATTCAAAGGATATTCATGCCTAAGGCCGCTATTTTTTCACTAGGAGAAAAACATAGCCAACGCTTTTTCTACTTATTATTTCATTTTTCTTACTTTTCAAAGTATCCATCTACATTTCATGTGTGTGAAATATTTATGTTTTCATAGCTTCTAACCAAGGAAAATTTTGAGGATGGGAATTTTTCTTAAAGTTTAGAAACCATGGTGAATATACTAGTCCCTAATATGCAAACAATAAAATATTTGGTGATATTTTTGTAAAAATATTCAAATTTCTAATTATTTTATATAGTCTCTATAAACTTTTTGGCATTTTTTAAGAATAAATTATTTAAAGTATTAAAATTTGGCAAAGAATTTTTCGAGAAATAGGAAATTAGTGAATCTCTTTTTTTGGAAAAAAACATGGAAAATTAGCCCATCTACGAATATTAGCCCCCAAAATTTTCCTTTCTTCTAACATTACTTCTATTTCATTTTTTGTAAGCATAGAGGAGAAGAAATACTTTCCAAGCTCTTACCCATTCTACCTTTTCTCCTAGTGTTTCTAGAATGATTTTTAAAAACTTGCTTAATATCATCATATGTGATTTGGTAGATACCTTCACTAGCCAATAAGTTGAGAGTTTCCATGAGATCATCTCTGACTCCTCTCAATGGTACAAACTTTAAGGATTTTGGTTCCAAAGTACAATTGTGTGGCCTTCTGTAACATAGTTGGAACCTTTCCTCATAGACCTCTAAGGACTCATTTTCCCCTTGATTCAATCTAAAAATGTCATCTCTGGTGTCCCTTGCTCTACAATAATATTGGTACTTATCGTTAAAATCTTGTTGCATTTTGTCCTAAGTGGTGATACTATTACATTTAAGGATCATGAACTATGAAAAATTTGCATCCTTTAAGGTGGAAGGAAAAATCTTAAGCCTTTGATAATATAAGGTGTACTCATAAGTTTTGGACACAAAAAAAAAAAACTCAGAAATAAAGGTGTGAAGATCCTCTGTGACTAAGCCATAGAAGTGTGGAAGTAAAGATGGGTTGGATAATACAAATAGTTTAGGTTGTCTTTCTTCAACAATAATAGTAGTAGATGTTAAAGGATTTTCTCCTTTTGCAAGCTCCAAAAATATCCTTCCTTGCTCTCTCAAAAATGCCTCAAAGATATTTGTGGATAGGGAAAGAGACTCACAATCAATTCAAAAGGGTTGGATGCTAGTAAAAGTGGGGTTTTTCAAAAAGAAAAAAATTCTAACCTGTCTCTAAGTCTACAAGGCATAAAAGAAGAAAAAATCTAAAGAAAAAAAATTGTATTTTCTCAAATAATTCTAATGTTTTTTTTTGGTTTTCATTTTTGTAGAAGACAATAAAGAAAAAGAGTGAATCATCCAAAGAAAAATCCAACCACATACCTTGACACCTCCCTGGAAATGGTGCCAAAAAGTGGTGGCCCTCAGTATTGGAGCAATAATACTATAACTCCCAAGAGTATCAACTTTAATTATCAACCAGAGGTTCATACAAAGTTAAGAAGGGTTAGCACTATATTTGCAGTATGCATTATCTCTTCCCTTTTCTAATCCTCATGCGAGTGAGAGATTTTGTAATGTAAAGTAGGTGAATAGAAATCTAGTCAAGTTTCCAAGCTAACTATGCTACACGAAAGTGAAATTGTAGAAATAACTTGTGGAAATGAAATGGAACACACCTTTGTTGAATGTAAGAAATGGAAAAAGCACTTTTCTTGAAAATAAAAGACTTGGAAAGTAAACTTGAAATCTATGTTGTAGAAGCTAAAAACAACGCTCATAAAGCATACAGTAAAAGCATCTACAAGCAACTTCAAGAGATCTATACTATTCAAAATCCATCCTCAATGTCCCAAAAATGTTCCAATATGATAAGGAAACTAAATCAAGATTTCATTGCTAAATTGGATGAAGAAAATGGGTTGTTTGTTGGTTGGTACATGGTTCCTTATTTTGCTAAAGAGAAACTAGCAAGCCCAAAAAACTGCTAATGCAAATCTAAGATGAGAGAAGTTGGTAGGAATGATGTAAAATTATATTATTTATATAGTGAAAGCATAGAAAAACTAAGTCTAATATTCAACACTATGAAACAAAATTTCTATTCACACTCTATAATTACAACCTTGGTTGCCACAGTAAAGTGGAAAAATGTAAAAAATTGTAACAATAGATGAAATGAAATGGAGGAGACTTGAAAATGAAATGATAAGCAATATGAATGATCCAATATGCTAACAACTTGTATAAATTACCTACAAAGGAAGTTAGCTCATAAAAATACGTACTTACCCAATAATGAATCTATCAAATTTTTATTTGAGAAATGTTGATCAAGAGCTAAACAAAGCAAATGAAAGCATGAAAATGATAGTAACATAAATATAAGAGGGCTTTAAAGCTCCTAGGGGGGGCCCATCCAAATGATGTTTAGAGTCATTGAGGAGGAACCAAGCTAGAAATTGAAATTAGGAACTACTTCCATTAACTTAGAATCTATCTTACATTAGGAAATACAATGTTGAAAAACTTGCTCAGAAATATTTCAATCCTAAGCTCCTTCCTAATCTATCATTTTTCCCTTGCCTTAAGGTCCAACTCAAGTCTCCTATTCATACATTAGGTGGGGGAGTATCATTATATATAAGAAGGATGTATTTGCCCACAAAATCCTAAAAATAATGGATCTTAACCCAAATCTATATTGGAACAATAGGAGGCATTAAATGCCTTGAGCCAATTGAGTTTGACTCTTTTTGTAGTAGGGAGCAAGTCCCTAGAATCTCTCCAATGCTAGATTCTTTAAAATCTTCTCAAAACATTTGTAAATCCTGCACAATAAATAATTAAGGCATATAAAGCATGAAAACCACATTGAATCCTCTAAAAACTCATTAAGGTAGGAAAATATACCATTAAGTGAAAAATATGGGGTCAAAACATTGTTTTCTGTGCATAGGAGTGGACTGATAGGACTTATGATTTACCTATTTTGGAGGCCCATAAATTATTGAAATAATGGTTTTCTTGATCGTACCTTAAATATTGAAGGATGTTACACTGGTAGGGGCATATACTTAGGAGAAATCTATCCTTCATTCCCAACACCTCACTTGATTTTAATCTCTATCAGGCACCCTGTATGATATTTTTCCTAATGCTCCTCAACCATCAACTAATACTGTTTGTCTAAACCTAGGACCACATGGTTGATGGCATGGTTAGGTCTATATCCACTCGATTCATGAGCCATTTAGCTTCATAGTTTGGCAAAATGAATTTTTCATCACAACCCCTAGTTATTTCTCACACCACTCAAACTACTAAAATCCTTAATCATGCATTTCAAGTGCATTTGGTACATTCTGATTCTATATTATCAAAGAATACTTAGAAATTTAGAGGAGAGAAGAATAAAAACAACTGAAAAAAAAAAAAAAAAAAAAAAAAAAAAAAAAAAAAAAAAAAAAAAAAAAAAAAAAAAAAAAAAAAAATAAATAATAAATAAATTAATAAAAAGTAAATAATAAATAAATAATAAATAAAATAAAATTAAAATAAATAATAAATAAATAAAATATAATTATAAATTTAAAAAAATAAAAATTACAAAATTAAAAAATTTAATAAAAATAAAATAAAAAAATAAAATAAAAAAAAATAAAAAAATAATGAAAAATTGCCCAAGGGATACACAAACCCAAAATCCTGGGTGGGAGCACCAATGATTAGAAGAGGAAGACAAGATATTTACAATATTTTTCATGGATACCATATTATTTAAGGGTTCCCAAGATATTATGAGATTCATTATTATTTTTCACAATAATTACATGGTCAATAGCCTATTATTTTGATGAATCCATTCCCTGCTCAGCAATAACAACAAATTGTTGTGCACTACCTTACCCCTACTTGTAGGGGAATGAAAAGAAAAAATCAATGAGGCCCATCACATGTGATTTTTTTCATGTTTGATGTGGTAGTGCTTAACTGTATGATCTAAGAACTATGAAAATCTTAATAATATTTCATCTTCTAAGGATATTATGATGTGTACCATCCAAAGGGTGTTCTATAATGTACAACTTGAAAATCCTTTTAATTACCATCCTAATTGCTTCATAAATAGAACCAAAATATTATGTATTTAATTGTCAACCCAAGGCTCATATGGAACTTGTGAGTTACCATGCACTATATATGCAGATCATACCTTTTACTTTCATTTGCTTATTTTGTAGTTGTAATGTCAATAACTACTTTTGGAGGGAGGGTATCAATAGTTCACATGTTTTGCAATGCCATACAAACTTAAGAAATGAAATCACACTTGCAAAAAAGTAAAGAGCACAATTCTACCTAGTGAGCTTAGGAAGACTAATGTTGTAACCCCCAACATAGGTAGCATTACTAATATATGTTGCAAGAAAGTAATTGTCACTCTTCTACCTATTCAACATAGGAAGGCTAACGTTGTAACCCCCAACTTAGGTAGAAACATCACATGGTAGGAATTTAAAGGTCACACTTGCATAAAAAAATAACACACTTCTACCTAATGGACTTAGGAAGCTTAAGATTGTAACCCCTAACACAGGTAGAAATACTAATCTACTTTTGTAGGAAAATAAATGCAACTACTTTACCAAGTGGGCTTAGGAAGGTTGAAGCTATAACCCCCAACATTGGTAGACACATCACATATGCAGGAATTAAATCACACAAGCATAAAACAATGAAAACATTAATCCTTGCCAAGGTGATCCATATTTCTACTTAAATTGACAAATGCAATAATTGTATCAAGCACATATATTCAATGATATAGATGAATGAGACCCAATTTGAAATGCATGCATGCCAAATTATAAATACACATGAATAATCAATTACGTAAATAAATTGATAAGTAAATAAATACAAACATGCATGAATAATTAATTTCATAAATAGATAAAATCTAATAACTGTAAATTAATTTAAAAAGTAAATAAAATAAATTCTACATGAATAAATAACTAAGTTAAATTACACAATAATAAAATAAAACTGCCTAAATTACATAACATTATGTTATATTGGACTGGACCTTGCCTCCATAGAACAAAGTGTTTTGATAATGTATTAATACTTGTTACATTTGATAATTAAATTAAATTAAATTAAGTAAGCTAATTAAATATTATATCATAAATATGTAATGAATAAATGAAATATAAAATATAATAATATAATAATTAATTCAATCACACATTACAAAATTATTAAAACTACAATTAAAATAAAAAGTTTCAATAATAATAAATTCTTCATTGTCATTTGGGTATTGCCTCTAGGATTCATCACTAAACAATGGCGAGAGTTCTCTCTTTTATACCATAAGTTTAATGGAAACTAAAAATTACAACTATTCAAATAAACCCTAACTTATGGATTTAATAATCTATAAAATTTACAAACAATTTCCTAAATAACGAATGGTTTCCATAATACTTGCTAATAATTAACAATTAATGTATAAGTCCAATATATTTTTCCAACAATTATCAATTAATAAAGAACTCCAAACTATTTTTCCCTTGAATTCCAAGGTTCTTGTTTCACCACTCAAACTAATATTGTCTTGTATTTGCAAACTCATTTCCATAAATTTCATTTTCTTAGACTAACATTATTGTTGTATAAATCCATAATTGTGACATAGATTAGTGAAAAATATGTGACAACATGGCTCATGGTTCTGTTTTTGGCTCATAGTTCTAGTGTTATAGCAATGAGTTGCAACAATAGAGTTACAATATTGAGTTGCAATAGCAAAGTTGCAATTTTGAGTTGTAGTGCTAGAGTTACAACACGGAGTTGTGGCACTATAATTGTAGCAGTAAGTTGCAACAACAAGTTGCAACACTAGAGTTGTAGCACCAAAGTTTTAGTAGTGAGTTGCAACAATAGAGTTGTAATAGTGATTTTCACCACCAGAGTTGTAGCAACCAAAATACACCATGTGGCGACATTACAACCTACATAATAACCTTTTTGGAACTTCTTCTTTTCACATTAACTCAAAGATAAATAAAAATGTGATCTTTTTCTAAGTTTAGTCATAAATTCATGTAAAATACTAAAGAAATTCAATGGAAAACACTTTTTTTTCTAAATCATGTATATAAGCATTAGAATGGACTATACATGGTCATAAGAAAGTAAAAATGAGTTAAGAATAAGGAAAATGGTGATATAAAAGTATGGCAACTATGGGCCTATCACAACTCATAATTCAAATGCATAGGTTGCCCATAATTATTATATTGTAGAGGATTTGTCCCATTCACCATGTGCCATGTCTTCCTTATAGGTTTTGCAAAGCTTCCCCATGCATCATAGAGCCTTCTTGATCAACATAAAATGGGTATATCCATTATAATCAAATATTATTACCTTGATATATATGTGATTCAATATAGAATCTCCCATCAAATTTCTTTCTAGAGATACATGTTTCAATAATTGAAAGAACACATTCCAAACACTTATGGATAAAGGATCCTTCACTTGAATTGTGTCTACATCATGATCGTGAGCTTTAGGTTCCCTATCACTTTCGTAGTTGAAGGACAATTCTCCATACATTTGATGGCAACACCTTTCAACCAAAGGGATATCTCCTAGTATTGACCATTGAACTTGGGGTGAAATCATCTATATCAAAGTTGAAGTAGTTGATTCCCTGCATTATTATAACTTTCCCCTTGAGTGCAGTTGGTTTTATGTCATGCAGGATATTGTTTTATCTATCTTTCACATTCTTTACTTTCTACATGAAGGAGAGATAGTTATGGCAAATCAACTTCCTTTCTACATGATGGAAAAGATGAACATTACTGGAACTCCTTCGCCATTTCTTGGTGGTACACCTTCTTACTACTTGAATGTTGGTGTGGGGATGTTCAAAAACACATCACTCATTGGTGTATTCCCACTTCCTCTACCTAATGGTTCTAATAATATTTATCCCATGAACATTATATCTTCCATCAATAGTTGATCCCTTTAATCCATTGACCCTTCGGTGATTCCCTTTTATTTTGGAATTTGAATTTTATGGAAATAAAATACAACTCACTACAATTGATATTAGCTATCATGCAATCTAGCTGGCTTCTACTGACATTGATTTGATCCTCTCATAATATGAAGGCATTGATAAGTATTATTTTTCCTCACGGGATAGTAATTTTCCACATTCTTGTGATTTTGTTAACATTGAACTTCCAAATAATGAAGGTATTATGGAAAATATGGCATTCCACAATCATCCTTGTGAATAAATTCATCATCATTTATCTTTTCTTCCTTGAAGAAACAATTGGATGATGACAATTAAATCTTTGTTTCCTCTAGCCCCGTTGAATGGTCCCAATTTCCCATCATGTTACATGATGTTTTCTTGAAGGGTAATTTGGAAAATATATCAAATAAAGTATGAATCAAAGTTTCTATGAAGCTAAGCATTATGGAAACCATCTCCATAGGTATCGATTCTTCCACCCAAGAAATTAAAATTGTTACTACTTTATTCAAATAATTTTGTTATTGTTTCTTACCCATATGAAGAAATGTCATGGATTGACCCACATATCATTGAACATTAAATTAAGGCATACGATGGAGCCAAGCTAGTTTGGTAGAAGCTCCAGCCAATGAACCACCATAAGGCATCTACCATTAAATTAAAAGTTAAAAAATTTTGAAATATGGTTCTATCTATCTTGTTCCCTTCATGGAATTGGTCTCCAACCTTTTTTTTATGATTAAAAAATAGGGTATTATTCACATTTTTGTTCATTATATGGATTTGAACAAATATTTTTCAAAGGATTATTATCCAACCCAATTACTTGATGAAATATCAATGACTGTTCTATTAATGAAATATTTTCATTCATGTATCTTTTCTCTAGCTATAACCAAATACAAATCAAGTTAGAATATAAATTCAAAACTAATTTTATCTACGTTTGGAGTATATTCACTTATGAGAAGTTTCCATTCAATCTTAAAAATGTTGGGACCACATTCTAATGGGCCATTTCATACACATTTATTGGCATAAAACAAATATTAGGGGAATATTTCCAGGATGACCTTACTACTCGATATTAGTCGTGTGAGGATAATCCTTCCCATCTAAAGTTGATCTTCATTTAATGTTGATATTGTAGCATTTTTCTAGTCATACATATCTGCATCTTCTTTGTGGTGTCTAGGATGTTACTTGGCTTCATCATGTCCATGTATTGGATCATTAATTATCCCTTGAAGTTTGAGCATGAACTTTCCTCCTTCTCATATTATTCGATAACTACAAAGTTTACAAGGGAAGGAATTTTTTTTGCAACTTCATTGCCAATTATGCTAAGATTATGAAGTGTTTTATGTGCTTATTAAGAATGGATGTGCCTTTCATATGGGATTACCAAGAACAAATATATTTTAATGATTTTAACAAATCCTTGTTTCAACCCCACTAAAGATCCCTCCTAACTATACTGGAGACTTATTTCTCTGTCTCACATTATTTGAATCAACCATTGGTAAGGTACTTTTCCATGAGGATGGGGTGCATAATGGACATGTCACGTTCTATATTAATAAATGTCTTGTTGGAGTCAAGCTTTGCTACTCACATCAATAAGTTGGTTTTAGTAGCATTTTATGTTATCCTTTGACTAAGGCATTATATACTCTTCTGAAAGACAAATGACATTACAAAATACAACCCAATCAACACATACTTAGTTTTCATATCATTGAGGCCAAGAACTCGAAATGGATATTTATCTTACAAGAATTCAATTTGGAGTTTGATACTTTCAAATTCAAGAATTCATTTTATTTTGCATAGTGAATGTTTGATCTTCCCTGGGATTCTAATGAAGATATGGTTAATGATTCATTTCTAGGTGAGTCATTATTACTCATTATCTAATTTGTCCCATGGCATGGAGATTTCTTGATGTATCTTCAAACTCAATGATTTCATACTTAGTTATATTATGATGAGTATTGGTGTATACACCTTCAAGTTAAATAATATCTTATTATGGATAATACCCTTTATTGCCAAAAATTTGAGTTGGTATTACATCGATGACTAACCCATGAGGAGGATGAACATGTCTTGAATGATTTCCATGCTAAAGCTTATTGCAGTTATCTCTCTAAGCTTGTCACCACCTAGAAAAATTTGTGAACTAGTTACTTTTTGGCCCTCAATAATTAAGGACTTCATAAATGTAACTCAGAAGTGCCATCCATGTCATATATTCGCTAAAAGGATACATGCACACCTATATTGTGGTTTTTATCAAACCCTTTTAAAAATTGAGAATCAAATTTGTATAGTGTAAGCATACCTTGGCCACTAGACATAGCCACATAATTGTGGATGTGGAATACTTAACTAAGTGGACTAAGCCCATGCCTACCTTTTCTAACAATGACACCACCACGATTTTTTTCATGTTCAACCATATCATTCCATAGTTTGGAGTAAAGTACCTAAGATGCATGTGATGAACCATGGGTCCCAGTTTTGCAAGTAAATGATGATGGAATTAACATCCAAGTTGGGTTTTTGTTATGAGAAATTGACAGTCTTTTATCCATAAGCCAATGGAAAAGTAGAGGCCGCTAATCATGTCTTGGGAAAAATGATTTAATGAATGGTAGGTAAATGTAAAAGTAACTATAATCTAATGTTGTTTTCCACATTATGGACCTAATGAACGAACCTTGGAAAAACTACCATTGTCTTTACCCCTTTTCAGTTAGTTTATAGAGTGGAGATAGTGTTGCTAGTTGAATGTGAAATACTATCATGAAAATTAGTTGTACAAATATTTCCCAACACCTGTTCTAAGGAAGCCCATGTATCTTACATTTGGCCCACTTGAATGAACAATTTCATTACATTTTTTTGGTTGATGATACTTATAATAAGTGTGCTAAATCCCAATATCAAAAATTGGTTTGACCATATGTCTTCATAAAGGGTGACTTGATCCTAGTCTCTGATCAAGATCATATTTGTGGTAGGTAAGTTAGAAACTCTCTAGCATAGATATTACATCATTAAAAAAGTGCTAAAATGAGGGTCCTATGATTTTATTGACTATGATAATAATCGCTTATTAGAGCCTTACAATCTGATCCACCTTAGAAAGTACAATGGATGAGTCACATCGATGCATGGTGCTTGCATATATTGTATTTTAGTGTGGTTTTTCATATTTTCTTTTCTTTGTGTGTATTTTTTATTTTATAAGTCTCTTATCACCTATGATTCTTGATTGGTAGATGCATGGCCTATGCCATTTTAAATATTCTTCGTGGATGAAATTAGTTGTGGCACTTAAAAAATTGCTTCCTCTACTTGGGTACTTTTCTTGCTCGGTGTTGAACTTTGCGTCCAATTTCTAGCATTTATTTGCATACTTAGAGCTCCACCATTAGAGAAATTTTAGGAGTTTTTTTGGGAGAGTGTATGCCTACAAAGAGGGAGAATAAGGACAAGCCTTTAGGAGTGCCACAAGGGTCCACTACCCACATTCCTCCTTTTGCATCTATGGGATAGCTACATTTCCATCTCTTCACCATTAATAAATATTTCTTTGATTCCTAATTTTTTCTTTCATGTGTTTATAGTTTGTAACTTGTTCATGTCATGCTTGAATATGGTTACATTGTATGTTATTTTTTTTCTCAAATTCTAATAGTTGTTATTTGTACGTGTAGGGAACAACAACCTACATAAATTTGGACTCTATAATAAAATTTTCCAACAACCATATAGAAGATCCATGTCTCCACTTTTATTTTTTCTCTTATCTCTATTATTTGTAGGAATTCTTCGCCTTTCACTTTCATTTTCCAGATCATTTTTAATCTCTATTAATCATTTTTAGTGCCTCATTTCAACCTGTGGTTGGATAACTTTTCCTCCATTTCATTTTGGGGCTGACCCACCCAACTATAAAAAAAATACATGCATGGTTTCTATAAAAAAAAGTGTAAACCTATCAAAGAATGAATGACTATCATGCTTATGTACATGCAAATATAGATAGTTCATTCACATCGTATATTCTTTTCTCATTCCTAAGTTGGGTGGAAGCCACTAATAATCTTCCCCCACTCCTAAATATTTTGGAAAAATAGTTTATGTTTTTCCTCATCATAACTAACCACTATGGAAAAATAATGTATGTTTTCATTTTCCATATGGACACTAACAATTATAGTATTATTGGGGATATGGCCCAAGAATGTAATTCCATGTTTTACCTTAAAGATTTTCAAAGCTACCCAATGCAACATGAAGCACTTCTAACTTCCATTGGTGGGGTGGATACCTCAAATTCAAACCTCATCGCTTTCAACCCAGCATCATGGAAACCTCATGTTCCACATCAACTCACCTTTTAAATCATGGAATGGGTCTTTGGGAAGAACATCCATCAGATAGTATTGGATAAAGGGGCCTCTACGTGCATCATGTCACTTAAGTGTGGGAGATATCTTGGGTTGCCTACTTTGTCACCACCAACATTTATGTTGAGATCCTTTGATGGGAAAACCTTACAACCCTAAGGGGTATTTCTTATTTTCCTATTTAGATATTGGTAAAACATTTTCCATTGAAGTTTAAGTCTTCCATGCCCCATTAGATTAAATTATTACTCAAGAAAAGATAATTATATCTCATGATGATTGTTGTTTCTTTGGTCTCTAGGATCATTATGTTCCCTCATGAGGAGAATATTATCAGTATTGACCAAATACAATACTGCAATCCCAACTTGTTCTTCCACAATAGCTAATTGGTTCCTTTTTTAGAAGATTCCCCTTATCTTTTCGAAAGTGTTGGAGTCAGGATGTTCAAAGAATCCTCATTAATGGGGATATTCCCCTTTCCTCCACCTAATCCATAACAATATTCCTTGGCCATAAACATGATATTTTCCATCACTAGTGGATATTGAGGACCTTACGATCCTTAGGTAGTGCCTATGCCCTCTAAGATATATAAGTGTCATGATTAGATGCCATTAATACTAGTAGATATTTCTTATCAATCTATCCATGAAGCAAATTATAACCATAAATTAAGCCTTCAAAAGGATGTGGAACTTGATCTATACACCTCTCCTACATGGGATATTCATAACTCAAGTTTTCATGACCTCCTTGATACTACAATGAAATTAGATGAAGCCATATTAGAGGCCATGAAAATAGTTGAATAACCTTGGCATGAATCACATCATCATTCATATTTAATCCCTTGTTCACAACAATTGAATGATAATTTGAAACACCTTATTTCTTCTTATAATGTCAGATGGTCACAAGATCCCATCATGAAGCATAATGTGTTTTTATAATGGAACATATATAACATTTATAAACCTAACCCTATCAATATTTTAGTTAAACTAGGGTTAACAGGCGTATATTTCACTCTTAAGGAGATTCAAACTTACACTTCCCTATTCATATAATTTTATGATATTTTTGCTTGGTCATATGAAGAAATGCCTAGAATCAATCCTCATATTGTTGAACATGAAATCATCATGTAAGAAGAGACAAAGCTAGTTGAATAATGGCTTTGGCTAGTCAATCCATGTAATTTTTTGGTCATCAAGGAAGGAGTTGAAGAACTACATAAAGATTAGTTTATCCGTCTAGTTCCATTGACAAAACAAGTTTTTAACATCATTTTAGTCATAAAGAAAAATGGGTTATTCATTTGTATGTTGATTATAGGGACTTGAACAAAGAATTTCCAAAATACAACTACCCCACCCCATTCATTGATAAAATTGTTGATGAATGCATTGGAAGTCATATTTTTTCCTTCATGGATGGAATTTTTTATTTATAATCAGATTCAAATCAAACCATAAGATTAGCAAAAAAACATCCTTCAAATATCCTTGGGGCAGTTCTTCATATGTGAAACTACCTTTTGTTCTTAAAAATGTTGTTGCCACTTCTTAGTGTGCTATGTCATATTATTTTCATGACATCAATTGAATCATGGAAGCATACTTTGATGATCCCACTCCCCATTCCCAACAAAGGGTTAATAATCCAGTGTATTTATGAAAAATATTTATTTGTTGTCACTATTATAATATTTGTTTGAATCCTAAAAAATGCATCTTTTGTGTTTTCTCCAAGTGATTATTATTATTCATTGTATCCAAGTATTGGATCATGTTTAGTTAGGCACATACATGGTAGCATCAGAATATGAAAGATAAGCATGAGAATACATCTATTATTGACATGATATACATTTATAATACATAGGAGTGACCCTTGGTTTCATATTCCAAGTGGTCCCTTAGACTCCCTTTGGATGTTTAGCTTACACACCAACCCTTAGAGGATTAGGTGTTCAACATTCCCCCTTTAATCCGAAGGGTTATGTATGAGTCCAAGAAGAGAGTTGTAATACAAAATGTGCAAAAATGCATGGTAGCACTAGCCTGAATGTCCTCTCTGAAATGTTGTTATAAGGGAGGTGGTTTAAGGATGACCACCAACACTCGAATTATTAATGAAGTTCCCGGAACTCTTCCAAATTTGGCATGAAGCTGAGTTCTTCTGCAAGAGGAAGTGCTCCTGATGTTTTGAAGAGTGTTACACTAAAAATTGTCACCATGACTTTCTGTAATCAATATGAGTATATCAACACTCATACATACCTCCTTTGCAAGTCATAAACCTCAGCTTTGCATACCAAGCTTTTAAAATGAGAGAAATTCCTTAAAAATATCTAAAACTCTAGTTTCGCACTCTCTTAGCATTACCTGCAGTACCGCACCCATTGGTCATGTCCCCTGTGCACCTGACCGCTCTGTATTTGCATTTATGGGTGCGAACCCCTGTAAAAGTTAAAAAGGCGCGAGTTTATTCTTAAAAACTCACTTTGAGTCAATTCTGGAAGCTTCTAGAAGGAATCTTGCGCTGGCAAATTCGCTCCTTGAGGGTGCATGCATCCCATTCCTTAAGGAGCTAACCTCTTGATGTGAGGAGCTTATCCCCTTGAAGGGGGACTCTATCCCTTCAATCGTGGACCTGTAACCTCCTTCCCTTGCACTATAAAATGAAGCTTTGGGTTGGTTACTTGGAGGTTGAAAAGCTAAATATTTTTGAGGGTAAATGTTGCTAGAACTTAGTCTTCCTAATTGAGCTTTTGAGAGGGGAGATTACATACCTTTTGATCTCATTGGGAGTAGAGTGAGGCTTGTCAAAGTAGAGGAGATTCCTACTTGGACCCTGGGAAGAGCTTGTACAGCATCAAGGCACCAAGGTTGTAAAGTTCTTCTTTGTTAAAGTTAATACAATCAAGTTTATTTTTCTCAATGGGTTGTGTTTAATGGCTTATTTCATAGACTCCTTGATCACTAT
>APFE031345140.1:0-36211 GCA_000404065.3 Pinus taeda | reverse complement strand
CTTGATCACTATGATGAACATGATTTATTATATTAGCTATGCAAGTGTTCTTTGATGTGTGCTTGTTTGTGTTTGTAGATTATTAAAAGGAAACTCTTTGAAGCTGTTGGAGCAAGGCTGCCACAAACTAGCGTTGGACTTAAGGTAGGATCTAAAACACCTCTTAGTTTTTATTAATGAATCAGAATATGTTTAGAGGAAAGTAGATTTGCTTGTCCTGTTTGTTGCTAGATATCAATTGATACTAGGGAGATTGGTCTTGTCCGCAAGAACGATTTATCCGCTTAACAAATTGGCGACTCCGCTGCGGATGGGATTTGATTGTTTAATTTTCCTTTACCTTTGATTCAAGAAACTTGATTTTTTGTTTCTGGTTTTTACTTGATGTGTGTGGGATTGGGTAGTTTGTCAGCACTGGATTGATTTTTTATTTTTTAGAAATTTTTACGAGGACCACACATTCTATTCAAGTTACATTGCAGACCTGTCCACACTATTACTTTACTGCACAGAGCGATACCGCACCTGGTTTCACTGGGGGCCTGCAGACCCTGTCAAAATTTTTGAAAATCTTGAAATCTTTTCGTCCAGTTTAGTTTAGGTTCTTTTTGTTACTTTTATCCTCTACCCAGATCTACATATAT
Organism: Pinus taeda; assembly: GCA_000404065.3. Classification (NCBI taxonomy): domain Eukaryota; kingdom Viridiplantae; phylum Streptophyta; class Pinopsida; order Pinales; family Pinaceae; genus Pinus; species Pinus taeda. Next base: position 35,567 of record APFE031345140.1, on the reverse strand, counting down.
CCTATTAAAAGTCTCTCATAAGTAATTTCCATTGGTGTTGTGTTCTGAATGAATTTCTAGAAGTTTTTGCGTGCTTGGTTTGGTCTTCACTCAGTCTTTGTAGTGACTCGAAGCTTAGAAGCCTAAGAGACCTTAGATCACCCTGGAATTTTTTGTCTTCTTGATAAGTCTGGCTAGTTTGTGAGATCTTCCTTTCATGAGAAATCAATTTTGTTTCCCTTTGCAAAACTGAACTTGCTTATAAGTTGTGAATTTCATTTTTTATAAAAACATAGCTGGGTGTTTTTGGTTGATTTGTCTTGTTGAACGAATTAATCCTTAGTTTTCTGAATAACTAAGTAAAAACATCCTCAAAAAAAATTTGAAGCTTTTATTTCAATTAGTTTTAAAAAGTTAATCTCAAGATTAGATTTTTAATAGTTTTGAGTGTGTTTCCTAGAAATTCTAGTTTCTCTTTTGAAAAAATTGTTTTTCTAGTTTTTAGTGTTGAAACGAAAAGGGATTTATTTCATGAGCATAATTAGTAGCTACGTTTGAGTGTATTGAAAAAGAAAAACACAAAAAGTTTTTCTTCTCATTTTTATGTTGAAGGAAAGTTTTGTTTCCAAGAAATTGCATTCTCAACTCTTCCTTTAGCTAGAGATTCATTGAAAAGGAAAAGAATTAATCATCTTAGGTGCATTTTTTAGCGTTTTGGAGTCGAGTCTTCACACCACAAAGTTTCATCTCCATACCTTTTGACTTAAGAAACAACCAATAAAATTAACGCTTAATTAAAATTCATCTAGCAATCGTTTTATTTCTAGGGCTCTTATTCACCAACATAGCTTAGGCTAGTATCTTAGGCTAGTATCTTGGAGTAGGGAGTAATTAACTCTCCAAGATAGTTAAAACAAAAAGTAGTTGATCTTGCGGTAGGAAGAAATTCCAATTGTTACATCTATGCTCTGGGAAAGCTCCTCTTAAAGGAGAAGCATGAGACCATATCTAAACCAGTGAGGTAATCAATCCTTCCTCATTGGGAACGATAGAAGATATTCACGTATTAAAAATGATAAACCTCGGATTGACCATTGTCGAGGAGCCTGGGGTCACTTGTTGGTAAACCTTGGGTTATCTCAAGGAGCCTTCAAGGGGATTGAGCTTGTTACTCTTCCCTTGCGTGTGTATCAGATCATAGATTGTTCCCCCAGGTATATTTGTTTTTGTTGGTAACCTTCGTGGCCATAATCTTTAGGATTCTTCCTAAGGTGACGATGGAGGGAAGATCCCACTATACCTGGAGCAGATGTCGACTAGACTCACTTGGACTCTCTGGGGGGTTATCTTCACTCGAGATGGTTTTGTGGAGAAACTTGTGCCAGTCTGTTTTATTAAGCAGGTTGTCGGGGTAACTATTCCAACCGCCATTCTGTATTGAATTCTATGAGGTTGGATTTCATCACCAACTAGTGTTTTTGGTACGGAAGAATAATGTTTGTGTGTGGTTTGAACTCTTAGATTTTTAGGTGTGTGATTCAATTGTTTGGTTCTTTAGATACTTTAGGTGATTTTCTCGAGATTTTCTTTGTTTTCGTGTGAATTAATTAATTAATTAATCATGGCTGAATTACCGAGACAATCCCATAGACTTCGGGGGTAGCCTCCCGAATATACGCCAAGTTAACTTTAAGGGCTAAGAGCTCTTGTCACACCTAGTGAAAGTAGAGTTGGGTCACCAGAGGCCGAAGAATCATCTTTGGTTATTCATCCTGATTATCACGTTCCAGCAATAGAGTATATTTCTGAACCACTTTTAGTTTCCGAGATTACTGGTAGTTTTTCTTCTACTGGTGAACTCGTTGAGGAACTTGAAATTTCTAAACCTGAAACTGAACCTGCTGCTACTCCATCCTCGGGATTTGCTTCTCCAGTTTCTAGTGGTCCTGGTTCACCCAGGGTAGGAAGTGTCATTACCCAGAATCTTCCGATGGGACTCATTTCTATTGAAGAAATCGTTATTCCGGACGAAGATATAACTCCCCTTGAAAATCAACCGACTATAGAACTTAGAGAGCATGAATCTATCTTTTATAGTCCTTTTCGAAGTGACGCTTGGTACGTCTCTTTGACGAACTTTTTAGAAAATCCGAGTCTCACTGCTTCACCACCTCGTATTCCTTTTCATATAAAACCCAAAGGTTATTATCCTCCTTCAAATATGTCACACCAGTCATCCATGTTTTCTCAAAATCTGGAAACATTTTTACATGGCGGTCCTTCTATTATGTCTGGGTATCAGTCAGTTTCTGGTACTTTCTCAGGAGCGTCTCCTCAACCCATTGAACATGGGGTATCAACTAGTCATAGCGGAACTCCACCGTTGAGTGTAGAAGAAATTATTATGATGTCTGGTGCTATTCCCAATCCACAACCTCAAGGTAGTTAGATTCCGCCTGGGGGGCAACCTCAAGGTAATCAATTTCCACCTAGGGGGCAACCTCAGGGCAGTCAAATACTGCCTGGGGAGAAACCTCAAGGGACAATTATCCAACTCCCTATATTGATCAAATAATTGATGATTGTGTCGGCAGTGAAATGTTCTCCTTTATGGATGGATTTTCTAGTTACAACCAAATTAACATACTCCTTGCTGATCAACCAAAAACGGCTTTCATTTGTCCATGGGGGACCTTTGCTTATTGAAAATTACCTTTTGGGTTGAAGAACACCGGAGCAACATTTCAAAGGGCTATGTCTTCCGCATTTCACGACATCAAGCACATTGTGCAGCCTTATCTCGATGATTTACCTGCTCATTCATTACGTAGAGCCAACCATCTCACTCATTTACGAGCCATTTTTATGAGATGTAGGCATTATCGAATTAGGTTGAATCCACACAAATGTGTTTTCTGTATAGAAACAGGTCGCTTACTAGGATTTGTTGTTTCAAAAGCCAACATTCGTGTTGATCCCTCGAAGGTTGAAGCCATTGTTAAATTACCTCCGCCTTCGACTCTTCACCAACTCCAAAGTTTGCAGGGGAAAGAAAACTTTTTACATCGATTCATTCCTAACTACGCCGAGATAACGAAAGGTCTTACCAGGTTGTTGAAATAGAACACTCCATTCTTTTGGGATAGAGATAGCTCAGAAATATTTTGATGTACTTAAACACGCGTTGACCCATGCACCGTTATGTCATCCTCCCAACTACAACCAGGATTACTTTTTATACCTCGCCGCTTCTCATTCCACCATTGGAATGGTTTTAGTTTAGGAAGATGAATTCAATGTTGAACATGTGATTTACTATCTTAGTCAAACTTTGAATCCGACTGAGCTTAAGTATTCGCATGTGGAGAAATTGGCTCTGGCAGCTGTTCAAGATGTCCAGCAATTTCATCACTACATTCTACTACACAAAACCACAGTACTTTCTGACTGTAACCCTATGACGTATATTTTGACTAAACAATTGCTAGGGGCAAGTATTCCAAATGGATCATTATCCTACAGGAATTTTACCTGGAGTTTGAAAAATCCAAGTCAAAGAAATCTTTGGTTTTCGCGGAATTAATGTGTTATTTCCCGTGTACTGATACCGAAACTGTGGCAGAAGAACCCCTTGTGGATGAATCTTTTTTTCTTATTAGTACTCTTGATCCATGGTATGTGGATATAATCGTCTATCTCCAAACCCAATATTTTCAGCCTAAAATTTCACGTTCTCAGCGAAGGAAAATACGTTTCCAATCCCAACAGTACAGAATTATTGGCGATACACTCTATCGTCGTGGGGTGGATTCTGTTTTCCGTCGTTGTTTAACTCATCAAGAAGCTGAAAAGGTTCTGAATGAGTGTAAATCTGGAGCGTGTGGCAGTCATATGTCTGGGTATGCCACAACCCAAAAGATATTGTGCTCTGGTTATTTCTGGCCATCGTTATTTAAAGATTGTATCAATGTCGTCCAGAAATGCCACAATTGCCAAATTTTTCATTGAAAGATGCGTGCTTCACCTACTCCTCTCCACCCCATAATTTTCATTGGTCCTTTCACAAAATGGGGTATTGATTTTATTACATGTAACCCTCACTCGGCCAGGGGGCATGCGTATATTATCCTTGTGGTAGATTATTTTACCAAGTGGGCCGAGGTGATGCCTACATTTTCGACAGATGGAAAAACTACTGCTATTTTCATTTTCAATCATATAATTGCTAGGTTTGGTGTTCCTCAAGCGATTATCACTGATCATGGGAGCCATTTCTGAAACGTCATGATGACTGAGCTAGTAGATCAACTTGGCCTGCGTCATGATAGCTCTACTCCATATTACCCACAGGCTAATGGTCTGGTTGAGGCAATCAACAAAGTTCTAGTCACTATGATCCGACGAATCATTGGTATTCATTGGTCAAATTGGCATAACATGTTATTTTCAGCACTTTGGGCGTACCGAACCTCAGTCAAAACATCAACAGGTTTCACTCCTTTTCAGCTTGTTTACGGGTTGGAAGCCGTGTTACCCATTGAATGCGAAATTCCGTCATTGAAAATAGTCATAGGATTACTTCCAGCCACTTCCGAAGAGGAAAAACGTTTGTTGTACTTAGCTCAATTAGATGAGAATTGACGTGATGTTGCATTAGCAATCAAGACTCACACAAAAAGATTAAAGCTCAGTATGATCGAAATGTTACACCTCGTAATTTTTCGGAAGGGGACCTAGTTTTATTATACGATCAAGCTAATGATAAGCTAGGGGCTGGAAAATCCGTACCCATGTGGCATGGTCCTTTTTTTGTTAAGCGAAAGTTGGCCAAAGGGGCTTATGAATTAGTAGATTTTGATGGTGTCTCTTTAGGTAAACCCGGATTGGGCTTTATCTGAAAAGATATTATGCTTAAAGTTTGGTGTGGAGATTCTGGTTAGAATAGATTTCTTTCTAGTTGGTGTGTTTTAGATTACAGAGTGTTCTTAGTTTAGAGTGTGTTTTGTCGTTATTCCTGCTTATCTTGGTTTTACTCTTGATATTGCAGATGTCGGCGTCTTCTCAAACATACATTGGTTTTGCTGATGGTGCCTGTTGTAGTACATGGAATATTTCTTCCGCAGCTTGGGTTGTCTATTCATGCTCTGACGAGTTAGTATCTATGCATGGGGTAAGCCTTGGTCAAACAACGAATAACATTGCAGAATATAGTGCAGTGATTGAGTTATTATATGAATCCATCTCATTTGGGGTTCGGAGTTTAATTATAAGGTTAGATTCTGAACTTGTTGTATTACAACTTAACAGGGTTTATGCCATTAGAAATCTAGTATTATTAAGATTATTTTTTAGAGTTTGTCTCTTGGAACGTGAACTTGACTACATTGAATATCAACATATTCCAAGATATTTAAACACATTAGCAGATGCAGTTGCTTCTCAAATGTTAAATAGACATTTGCAATAATCAAGACAGTAAATTTAAAAACATTCCATAAACATGTTATACAATATAACTAGTAATAGTGATATATCATAGCATAGAAGTGTGTCAAAATATACATCGTCTTCGATCATAGGTTGAAAAACACCTTATGATCGGCAAAAATGATAGCACGAAAAGATATAAATGTTATATGAAGTCTACAAAAGTGATCATCCTATCCCTGATGATGATCAAAATAAGAAACCACTGCTCAGGCTACCCTACAAAGGAACCTCCTAAAAGGTCCTCGGACCCCAATCACATAGCGCTGAAGCCTAAGAGGAATATCATCTATGCTAGTCACTGGAATATCTACTGTTAAGCACTCTAGATGACTCTCCAATTCGGCCAAGGTCTCTACTAATTGGTCCTGTGGGGCCGGTACCGCAGCAGTCGGGTGTCTTCTCTCATAGGGCAGGAGAGTGGCTAGTCACCGTGGACCCACATTTGCATTTAAAACTTTTTACTATCAGTTTTTGGACGATTTAAAAACATAATATATATATATTATATATATATATATATAATTTAGAAAAGTGTTGAAAATAATTTTACCTATATCATACCATTGCTCTCCTGGTGGAAGAGCCATGTCTGGATCACCATGATAATCCATCCCAACATATGGAAAATCCTGTATCACGAAAAGTTGGTTACCAACCAGTGAAAATACTCAGGTGGGAATCAAGCAACCTCAGTGCCCTCCTCAGGATGACGAGCCATGACTGCAACCCAACGCATAATCCTAGGATCTCAGGGAAGTCCAACCTCAACGATAAGTTGCTATGGAACCAGCATAGGTACCCTCTCTAGGGAAAATCTCACAACTAAGTAACCATATCCAAAGTTCTTTAGTTGTCCATTCTTTGCCCTAGTCAATTGGCCTTTCACATTGGCCAACACAGCATCGCACCAGTTGAAGATGGTGCCTCGGAAGCAGTCTACTGCCATGCGCATTTGGGAACCAGTGGCTAGATGCAACGCTGCACTCCCGCATAGTCTGGTGACAGTAAATACGATCACTTAAAGTTCAGGACGGGTGATGGTCTTAACATCTATCCATTTGTCCGCAGTTTGGACATTGCAAAACTCTAGTCGGAGACTAGTGACAGACTGGCCACCTGGCCTACACCCGAATAGAGATAATCCTTTGCCTCTCTTCGGTAAACCAGTCAGAAAATAAATTTCCTCTGGCTCGATTTCGAGCCGGTGGCCACCAATAACTAAACACTAGTCCTGCGTGCTCCACCTGTCTACCAGCCATTGTAGAAAGTCTACCTGTGCCCTCATGCCAGGTATGGCCCAAATTTCGGTAGTCCGCATGCTCTTCAAGCCTGTATTGAAGGTGGATGGAGTATTGCAGCTTGATCCACATATTCATGCTCTCTTTCCTGCCAAACAAACATCTTGTGTATCTGCATTGCAAAATAGGCGGTTTAGAATTTTGTAATTTCAAAACGTTTGGGAAGAATGAGAAAATATAGGGTTTCAAAACACGTTTCGCGGGGTCCACACCTGTCGGGTTAGGTACAGTGCATAGGTTCACACTCGTCCTTAAGGGCAGGTGCGAGACCCCGACTTTTTCTTTTGTACGAAAAAGTCGGGGTTCGCAGGGTACACATGGTATGCCTGCACAACCACCACGAGCGATTTTTAACCAAATTTTTCAACAAAAATGAATTTTAAAGCCCTAAAAATGAAAATGAAATGGATGAAATGCAAGTCAGGGACGATGTGGATTACCTGAAGAGGACAGTTCTCGATTCCAAAGGTCGGATTTTCTGCAATCTTCACAGGAAGTTTTCTTACCAAAATCTCTTTCTTTTACTCCAAAGTTGAACGGTGAAAATGAATTTGAAAAAGCCCTTTTTATAAGATTTTTTGAATAAATGAATTTTTAATTTGTTTATTTTTCACTTTAAAAAGGTCACTTTTGATGCATTTTTATTAATTTTAAACAAATATGAGTAATGTTTGCAGTTTTTGTGCAGAATATTGGGTTTTCAGGGAGAATTGATCATTTTCAACAGAAAAACATAGGAGTCCTCTTTAAGCTCTTTTCTGACTCGTAAAATATGAAAAGACTGTCGAGTTTTTCTTTTTAGACTCGTTAAAATAGAATTAAAAGGATGGTCCACTTACAGCTCTTTTCTGACCATATAAACATAAAAATATTTCCAGACTTTTGTCATTTCAAGTTCGATATTGGTAATAAAACGACGTGTTTTCGATCGCTTTTTTACTTTTTCAGATTGAAGATACTAATTATGAAAAGTACTCCTTGATCATAATGGTCAAGTGGTTCTCTCAAGTATTATTTTATACTTTTTCGGGCTTGGGAGACACAAATTTACAAAAAAGGACAACCATGGAGTTTTCTTAAGTTTTTCTTCGGATTCCCTAAAATTGAAAAACACCGAGTTTCTCCTATACTGGACTCGTTAAAATTTAACAGTAAAGGACTTGTTTAATTACAAACAGGAACGGACCACTCCTTCTTAGGGTTCGAATCTTAAACTAAGTTGGACTCATCCGAAGGATGAGCTTATAACCAAGCAAATGTTATCCTCTCAAGCTTGTAAAAAATAAAGAGGTACTTGTCAGAAATGGTGGGGGAAAAGAGAGAAAAATAAACCTGATTGTTATACTTTTTCTTTTGAAAAGAAGTTAACCACTCTTGAACATGACACTTTTTGTTCACCTGGGTTGGGAAATCCTTTGCCTAACAGTTAATCAAACCATATTGAAAGTCTTCAGCTCGTTTTTGGGTATTAGCTTTAGGTCAACTGTCACCAAACCATCTGCAGTGTCGTTATGTATTCAAGAGGTCAGTTCAAATAAACCATTCATTTGCAAAATATCTGTCATCCATTTTGACCATCCCTAAGTTAGTCCTTGCCAAATACATTTCTTCAAAACTTGATCTATGATTTCGTGTTGTGGGCTTACCTACAACGGATCGCTTTCTATCGACTCCAACTCATAATCTAGAAAGATGATCTAGAAATCGTCAGTACCTTGGAATATACATGTCTCAATGGCAGGTTTCTCGCCTTTGACAACAGGTTGCATCATTGACCTTCAATCAAAGGATTCTGTGACGTGTTCAACATCGACTCATTCATTCACATTTCATGGATTGTACTGAGTACTTTGAGGACCATTGACATTACTGGTGGTTCCTCTCACACTTGTTAACAACTTACATCATTGACTGGTAATCAAGTGGTTTCTACAATGATCGACTTCGACACATTAATTCACATGGATAGAATCGTACTAGTTCGGGAAGTAGAAATGAAAAACCTGGATCTAGTTTCTGCCATCCAAGCTATGGGGAATTTTGTTATTCATTATACTGTGTACTATTCATAAACAGATGGCTGCATCCATACTGTGTCTACATATGTCTATACTTGTGATGTATTACAAATTCATTCATATATCAGAGCAATTTAGATAGTTTGTAGTCAGTTTTGATCTGAGTATGGGAATTCCTACATCAGCAATGATATGATCATATTGTATATTATATATATTTATATTAATTATATAATAATATATATATTATATAGATATATATATATATATATATATTGATTTCATGTTTTTACAGGTTCCGACCGGGGTATCCACAGGAATATCCTTGAAATGATAAAGTACTTCACTCTTCTTAGATGACAAAAACCATCCTCATCTATTACAGACTTCACACTTTAGGGGGAAATTTGTTACACTAAAAATTATCACCTTGACTTTCTGTAATCAATATGAGTCTATCAACACTCATACATACCTCCTGTGCAAGTCTTAAACCTCAGCTCTGCATATCAAGCTTTGAAAATGAGAGAAAGTCCTTAAAAATCTCTAAAATTTTGGTTTCGCACTTTCTCTTCACATTACCTGCGGTACCGCACCCATTGGAAATGTCCCCTATGCACCTGACTACTCTGTATCTGCATTTATGGGTGCGAACCCCTGTAAAAGTTAAAAAGGCGTGAGTTTATTCTTAAAAACTCCCTTTGAGTCAATTCTGGAAGCTTCTAGAGGGAATCTTGCGTTGGCAAGTTCCCTCCTTGAGGGTGCATGCATCCCATTCCTTAAGGAGCTAACCCCTTGATGTGACGAGCTTATCCCCTTGAAGGAGGACTCTATCCCTTTAATGGTGGACCTGTAACCTCCTTCCCTTGCACTATAAAATGAAGCTTTGGGCTGGTTACTTGGAGGTTGAAAAGCTGAATATTTTTTAGGGTAAATGCTGTTGGAACTTAGTCTTCCTAATTGAGCTTTTGAGAGGGGAGATTACATACCTTTTGATCTCATTGGGAGGAGAGTGAGGCTTGTCAAAGTAGAGGAGATTCCTACTTGGACCCTGCGAAGAGCTTGTACAGCATCAAGGCACCAAGGTTGTAAAGTTCTTCAAGTTGTCCAACAATTTCGTCACTACATTCTACTACGCAAAACCACAGTACTTTCTGAATGTAACCCTATGACATATATGTAACCCTATGACATATATTTTGACTAAACAATTGCTAGGGGGCAAGTATTCCAAATGGATTGTTATCCTGCAGGAATTTGACCTAGAGTTTGGAAAATCCAAGTCAAAAAAATCTTTGGTTTTCGCGGAATTAAAGTGTGATTTCCTGCGTACTGATACCGAAACTGTGGCAGAAGAATCCCTTGCGAATGAATCTTTGTTTCTTATTATTACTCTTGATCCATGGTATGGGGATATAATCGTCTATCTCCAAACCCAATCTTTTCGGCCTGAAATTTCACGTTCTCAACGAAGGAAAATACGTTTCAAATCCCAACAGGACAGAATTATTGGAGATACACTCTATCGTCGTGGGGTGGATTCTGTTTTTTGTCATTGTTTAACTCATGAGGAAGTTGAAAAGGTTCTGAATGACTGTCACACTAGAGCATGTGGCGGTCATATGTCTGGGTATGCCACAGCCCAAAAGATATTGTGCGTTGGTTATTTCTAACCATCGTTATTTAAAGATTGTATCAATGCCGTCCAAAAATGCCACAATTGCCAAATTTTTTATCGAAAGATGCGTGCTCCACCTGCTCCTCTCCACCCCATAATTGTCGTTGGTCCTTTCACGAAATGGGGTATCGATTTTATTACATGTAACCCTCACTCGGCCAGGGGGCATGCGTATATTATCCTTGCAGTAGATTATTTTATCAAGAGGGCTGAGGCGATGCCTATATTTTCGACAGATGACAAAACTGCTTCTATTTTCGTTTTCAATCATATAATTTCTAGGTTCGGTGTTCCTCGAGCAATTATCACTGATCATGGGAGCCATTTCTTAAACATCATGATGACTGAGCTAGCAGATCAACTTGGCCTGCGTCACGATAGCTCTACTCCATATTACCCACAGGCTAATGGTCTGGTTGAGGCAATCAACAAAGTTCTAGTCACCATGATCCAACGAATCATTGGTATTCATCAGTCGAATTGGCATAACATGTTATTTTTAGTGCTTTGGGCGTACCAAAACTTAGTCAAAACATCAACAGGTTTCACTCCTTTTCATCTTGTTTACGGGTTGGAAGCCGTGTTACCCATTGAATGCGAAATTCCGTCGTTGCAAATAGCCATAGAATTACTTCCAGCCATTTCCGAAGAGGAAAAACGTTTGTTGTACTTAGCTCAATTAGATGACAATCAATGTGATGCTGCATTAGCAATCGAGACTCACGCAAAAATAATTAAAGCTCAGTATGATCGAAATGTTACACCTCGTAATTTTTCAGAAGGGGACCTAGTTTTATTATATGATCAAGCTAACGATAAGCTAAGGGCTGGAAAATTCGTACCCATGTGGCATGGTCCTTTTGTTGTTAAGTGAAAGCTGGCCAAAGGGGCCTATGAATTAGTAGATTTTGATGGTGTTTCTTTAGGTAAACCCAGAAATGGGCTTTATCTGAAAAGATATTATGCTTAAAGTTTGGTGTGGAGATTTTGGTTACAATAGATTTCTCTCTAGTTGGTGTGTTTTAGATTACAGAGTGTGCTTAGTTTAGAGAGTGTTTTGTTGTTATTCCTGCTTATCTTGGTTTTACTCTTGATATTGCAGATGTCAGTGTCTTCTCAAACAAACATTGGTTTTGCTGATGGTTCCTGTGATAGTAAACGAAATATTTCTTCTGCAACTTGAGTTATCTATTCACCCTATGACGAGTTAGTATCTATGCATGGGGTAAGCCTTGGTCAAACAACGAATAACATTGCAGAATATAGTGCAGTGATTGAGTTATTATCTGAATCCATCTCATTTGGGATTCGGAGTTTGTTTGTAAGGTTAGATTCTGAACTCGTTGTATTACAACTTAACAGGGTTTATGCCATTAGAAATCCAGTATTATTAAGATTATTTTTGAGAGTTCGTCTCTTGGAACATGAATTTGACTACATTGAATATCAACATTTCAAGATATTTAAACACATTAGCAGATGCAGTTGCTTCTCAAATGTTAAATAGACATTTGCAATAATCAAGACAGTAAATTTAAAAACATTCCATAAAGATGTTATATAAGATAACCAGTAATAGTGATATATCATAGCATAGAAGTGTGTCAAAATATACATCGTCTTCGATCATAGGTTGAAAAACACCTTATGATCGGCAAAAATGATAGCACAAAAAGATATAAATGTCATATGAAGTCTACAAAATCGATCATCCTATCCCTGATGATGATCACGATAAGAAACCACTGCTCGGGCTACCCTACAAAGGAACCTCCTAAAAGGTCCTGGGACCCTAATCACATAGCGCTGAAGCCTAAGAGGAATATCATCTATGCTAGTCTCTGGAATATCTACTGTTAAGCGCTCTAGATGAATCTCCAATTCGTCCAAGGTCTCTACTGATTGGTCCTGTGGGGCCGGTGCCACAGCAGCCGGGTGTCTTCTCTCATAGGGCGGGAGAGCGGCTGGTTGCCGTGGATCCACATCTACATTTAAAACTTTTTACTATCAGTTTTTGGACGATTTAAAAACAAAATATATATATATCTATATATTTATAATATATATATATATATATATATATATATATATATATATATATATATATATATATTATATTTAATATTTTATATATATATTTATTATAATATATATATAAAATTTAGAAAAGTGTTGAAAACAATTTTACTTGTATCATCCCATTGCTCTCCTGGTGGAAAAGCCATGTCTGGATCACCACGATAATCCATCCCAGCATATGGAAAATCCTGTATCACGAAAAGTTGGTTTCCCAACCAGCGAAAATACTCAGGTGGGAATCAAGAAACCTAAGTGCCCTCCTCAGGATGATGGGCCATGACTGCAACCGAGTGCATAATCCTAAGATCTCAGGGAAGTCCAACCTCAATGATAAGTTGTTGTGGAACCAACATAGGTACCCTCTCTAGGGCAAAGCTCACAACTAAGTAACCATATCCAAAGTTCTTTATTTGTCCATTCTTTGCCCTAGTCAGTTGGCCTTTCACATTGGCCAACACAGCGTCGCACCAGTTGAAGATGGTGCCTTGGAAGCAATCTACTGCCATGCGCATTTGGGAACTGGTGGCTAGATGCAATGTTGTGCTCCTGCACAGTCTGGTGACAGTAAATACGATCACTTTAAGTTCAGGATGGATGATGGTCTTAACATCTATGCGTTTGTCTGCAGTTTGGACATTGTAAAACTCTAGTTGAAGACTAGTGATAGACTGGCCACCTGGTCTAGACCCGAATAGAGATAGTCCTTCGCCTCTCTTCGGCAAACCAGTTAGAAAATAAATGTACTTTGGCTCGATTTCGAGTCGGTGGCCACCAATAATGAAACATTGGTCCTGCGTGCTCCACCTGTCTACCAACCATTGTATAAAGTCTACCTGTGCCCTCATGCCAGGTATGGCCCAAAATTTTAGTGGTCCGTATGCTCTTAAAGCCTGTATTGAAGGTGGATGGAGTATTGTAGTTTGATCCACATCTTCGTGCTCTCTTTCCCGCCAAACAAGCATCTTGTGTATCTGCATTGCAAAATAGGTGGTTTAGAATTTTGTAATTTCAAAATGTTTGGGCGGAAATGAGAAAATATAGGGTTTCAAAACACGTTTCGCGGGGTCTGCACCAGCCGGGTTAGGGACAGTGCGTAGGTTCACACTCGTCCTTAAGGGCAGGTGCGGGACCCTGACTTTTTCTTTTGTACGAAAAAGTCAGGGTTCGCAAGGTACACATAGTACGCCTGGGCAACCACCACAAGCGATTTTTAACCAAATGTTTCCTCAAAAAATGAATTTTAAAGCCCTAAAAGTGAAAATGAAACGGATGAAATGCAAGTCTAGGATGATGTGGATTACCTAAAGAGGACGGTTCTCGATTCCAACAGTCGGATTTTTCGCAATCTTCACAGGAAGTTTTCTTACCAAAAGCTCTTTCTTTTACTCCAAAGTCGAATGGTGAAAATGAATTTGCAAACACCCTTTTTATAAGATTTTTTGAATAAATGGATTTTTAATTTGTTTATTTTTCACTTTAAAAAGGTCACTTTTGATGCATTTTTATTAATTGTAAACAGATATGAGTAATGTTTGCAGTTTTTGTGCAGAATATTGGGTTTTCAGGGAGAATTGATCATTTTCAACAAAAAACATAAGAGTCTTATTTAAGCTCTTTTCTAACTCGTAAAATATGAAAAGATTGCCGAGTTTTTCTTTTTAGACTCATTAAAACAGAATTAAAAGGACGGTCCACTTACAGCTTTTTTCTGATCGTATAAACATGAAACTATTGCCAGACTTTTGTCATTTCAAGTTTGATATTGGTAATAAAATGACGTGTTTTCGATCGCTTTTTTACTTTTTCAGATTGAAGACACTAATTATGAAAAGTACTCCTTGATCGTAATGGTCAAGCGATTCTCTCAAGTATTATTTTATACTTTTTCGGGCTTGGGAGACACAAATTTATGAAAAAGAACAACCATGGAGTTTTCTTAAGTTTTTCTTCTAACTCCCTAAAATTGAAAAACATCGAGTTTCTCCTATACTGGACTCGTTAAAATTTAACAGTAAAGCACCTGTTCAATTTCAAACAGGAACAGACCACTCCTTCTTAGGGTTCGAATCTTAAACTAAGTTGGACTCATCCGAAGGATGAGCTTATAACCAAGAAAATGTTATCCTCCTTAAGCTTGTCAAAATAAAGAGGTACTTGGTAGAAATGGTGGGGGAAAAGAGAGAAAAATGAACCTAATTGTTATACTTTGTCTTTTGAAAAGCAGTTAACCACTCTTGAACATGACACTTTTCATTCACTTGGGTTGGGAAATCCTTTGCCTAACAGTTAATCAAACCATATTGGAAGTCTTCAGCTGGTTTCTTGGTATTAGCTTTAGGTCAATTGTCACCAAACCATCTGTCGTGTCGTTATGTGTTCAAGAGGTCAGTTCAAATAAACCATTCATTTGTGAAATATCTATCATCCATTTTGACCATCCCTGAGTTAGTCCTTGCCAAATACATTTCTTCAAAACTTAATCTATGATTTCGTGTTGTGGGCTTACCTACGACGGATCGCTTTCTATCGACTCCAACTCATTATCTAGAAAGATGATCTAGAAATCATCCGGACCTTGGAATTTGCATGCCTCAATGGCAGGTTTCTCGCCGTTGACGACAAGTTGCATCATTGACCTTCGATCAAAGGATTCGGTGACGTGTTCGACATCGACTTATTCATTCACATTTCATGGATTGTACTGAGTACTTTGAGGGCCATTGACATTACTGGTGGTTCCTCTCACACTTGTTAACAGTTTACATCATTGACTGGTAGTCAAGTGGTTTCTACCATGTTCGACTTCGACACATTCATTCACATGGATAGAATCGTACTAGTTCGGGAAACAGAAATGAAGACCCTGGATCTAGTTTCAACCATCCAGGTTGTGGGGAATTTTGTTATTCATTATACAGTGTGTTATTCATAAACAGATGGTTGTGTCCATACTGTGTCTACATATGTCTATACTTGTGATGTATTACAAAATCATTCCTTTATCAGAGCAGTTTAGATAGTTTCTAGTCAGTTTTGATCTAAGTATGGGAATTCCTACCTCAGCGATGATATGATCATATATATATATATATTATTATATAATATATAATATATATATATATATATATTATATATTTATATATATATATTGCATTTGAATATTTTTACAGTTTTGCCGGGGTATCCACAGGAAGATCCTTGAATGATAAAGTACTCATTCTTCTAGATGACAAAAAACCATCCTCATCTATTACAGACTTCACACTTTAGGGGGCAATCTGTTACACTAAAAATTTTCACCATGACTTTTTGTAATCAATATGAGTCTATCAACACTCATACATACCTCCTTTGCAAGTCTTAAACCTCAGCTCTGCATATCAAGCTTTGAAAATGAGAGAAAGTCCTTAAAAATATCTAAAACTCTGGTTTCATACTTTCTCTTAGCATTACCTACGGTATCGCACCCATTGGTCATGTCCCCTGTGCACCTGACTGCTCTGTATCTTCATTTATGGGTGCGAACCCCTGTAAAAGTTAAAAAGGCACGAGTTTATTCTTAAAAACTCACTTTGAGTCAATTCTAGAAGCTTCTAGAGGGAATCTTGTGCTGGCAAATTCACTCCTTGAGGGTGCATGCATCCCATTGCTTAAGGAGCTAACCCCTTGATGTGAGGAGCTTATCCCCTTGAAGGAGGACTCTATCCCTTCAATGGTGGACCTGTAACCTCCTTCCCTTACACTATAAAATGAAGCTTTGGGCTGGTTACTTGGAGGTTGAAAAGCTGAATATGTTTTAGGGTAAATGTTGTTGGAACTTAGTCTTCCTAATTGAGCTTTTGAGAGGGGAGATTACATACCTTTTGATCTCATTGGGAGGAGAGTGAGGCTTGTCAAAGTAGAGGAGATTCTTGCTTGGACCCTGGGAAGAGCTTGTACAGCATCAAGGCACCAAGGTTGTAAAGTTCTTCTTTGTTAAAGTTAATACAATCAAGTTTATTTTTCTCAATGAGCTGTGTTTAATGGTTTATTTCATAGACTCCTTGATCACTATGATGAACATGATTTATTATATTACCTATGCATGTGTTCTTTGATGTGTGCTTGTTTGTGTTTGCAGATTATTAAAAGGAAACTCTTTGAAGCTGTTGGAGCAAGGCTGCCACAAACTAGAGTTGCACTTAAGGTAGGATCTAAAACACCTCTTAGATTTTATTAATGAATCGGAATATGTTTAGAGGAAAGTAGATTTGCTTGTCTTGTTTGTTGCTAGATATCAATTGATACTAGGGAGATCAGTCTTGTTCGCAAGAACGATTTATCTGCTTAACAAAGAGGGAAACCTTCAACCATGAAAGGGAGGTCTCACCCCGCATAAAAGGGAGAACCTCAACCTAAAAAGGGATGTCTCAACCTGTGATGGTTTAAGGATTACCACCAACTCTGGAATGCTTAATGCAATTCCTGGAACTCTTCCAAAATTGGCAAGAAGCTGAAGTCTTCTACTAGAGGAAGTGTCCCCAATTCTTTGAAGGTATCTTTGTCTCTGGCTACAACTCTGAATCTGGTATGGTAGGATGTGGCTCAGGCTTGCTTGATGTGGCTTTGAAGCTTGTAGGTGACCATGACTTCACCCCCTGTCACATACAAGGTGAGATGATGGAAAAAAATCAACTGCAAGATTGTTCAATAATCTAGAACAAGTTTGGACATATGACTGAAATATCTTCTTCGTTGTTGATGCCCATTGCCAAGAAGCGATCCATTCAAGATGAATCTTTGTTCTTGCAGGAGGCTTGTTTTTGAAGCATCTGTTTGAAGAATGACTAGTTTTATGATAGTGCTTACATGGATGAAGATCAAAACAATGATCTTTCATATGGCCAACTCAGTCACAACATTGCCATTTCACAATCTGTTGTTGTTGTTGCGGAAGAGGGGCAGAATCTGGAACAGCTGAAGGTAAAATCTCATGAAGGAATCCAACACTCTGAAACTAGATGGACTTTGAGTAATCTGGAATATGAAATGACACGTCCTTTTCATATCCAATACCAGTTCTATGCTCATTGTGGACAAGCTCTTCCCAAGGTCTAATGACTGACTTGGGAAGTGCAGACTGAATTTCTGCATCTACATGTACAACTGATCCTAAGAGGGGCTCAATGATCTAATTAATTTGTTACTTATGGGAGTCTATTTCAATGTTTTGAATAGAAATGGGTTCAGAATGATGTCTCCATTACTGTAATTCTTCCTACTGCAGTTGAGATTCAAGCTGCAAAAAATTAATCTGTGCTTGTGCATTTTGCAGAGAGGTTTGAATATCTGTGAGATTGTCTTTGTTGACTTTAAGTGTGCTTCCAGCAGTATTCATGATTAGATTTCTCAATAAATATAATAAAGTGGTAATCTTAGCCATTTTACCAACAACTCAAACTCAACAAAAAAGGAGATTCAAACAACTTGGAAGCTTGAGCCTAGTATACTGCCTCACAATAATGACCAAGTTCATTCAACATAGAGGTTCAATGTAGCACATAAGCCAAACACACAATTTCAAAAATTGATTCAGTGACTTCCACAATTAATTCAATGACTTACAACATTTGTGCATAGATAATATAATATAGTTACGCACAAACAATACTAGCACTTCACCTTACTGAAAAGTTATTTATGGCAGGTCGGACCAATTTCAGTTGCATTCCTTTATCTCCTTTATAACATGCACCGACTTCAAGGCTCCAACCACTACTCATGGCCTTCCACTAGATTTAATGCAATTCAATGTTCAACGTACATAGAATCATCACCATTCAATGCTCATACCATAAATTATGCATGGAAATAGAATTGTAACTCACAGAACAATGTTATAACTACAGAGATAACACCCTAACCAGTTCTCTAACAAGTGTTTCATCAATGAAAAGTCTTCCTGAATGATCCTAGACCAATGTACTCCTAACATTTGACCAAGAGAATAATTAGGCATATTAAGAAATATATCGTATAGCCTATGTCAATTCAATTTTCCACGATCAACACATCAAGCTTCATGGTGAAGCACCCTGTTCAGATCTTTGGGTGGTAGGCCCTAGTTTCGGCATGCCAGACTAATGATAATGGGATTGAAACAAAAGCGCTCCTGATGTATAAGCTAATGAATAAAGGGTTTATAGTCAGTGGGTTTCAGAATGCATGCTCAAATAGGTACAAAGGCACATTGGGCAGCCACATACAAGCGTGGGGTGAGGGTAACTTGTACTACCTTTTCTTGGATGCCCAAGAGACACTGTGTGTTTGAAGACCAGAGACTAATTTGATGAGTGTGAGAGTTTCCCAAGGATTTTTGGACCGTAGACAAGAGTGAATAGGAAAACAAGTTGCAAGAGACTAATGTACAAGGACCTAATCCAACGTTATGTTTCAAGATTTGGAGAATGTTTCTTGTTCCTGGTGAATTTTTGGATATTTGGTAAGCCAAGATTATTCCTATCACACTAATATTGTAACACTTTCCCTAGTAAAGAAGGCAAATAGGCCAGGTTAATTATTTCTTCAAAACGTCCATTTTTACTATTTTTTTAAGACTTTAATACCTAACTCAAATCTGGGTGACAGAGGGTGCAAAATCACAGATCTGAGTGGCAGAGGGGCAGCTCAAATTTGGTTGCGGAGGGGAAGACCCATCAAAGTGCATCTTTAAATACAACTGGAGTGTCAAGGATATTCAAAGAAAGACTACTGGAACAGGATGAATAAGATACCTGTGTCACATGCATGAGAGGCACTTCTTGCAGTTGAAGCCATATTACATGTTCTACTTGTTCCACTATGCCATAAACCTACAACAACTCGATTCCAGTTCTAGGAACGAGTCAGTGCCAAGTCGTTGAAGAGCAGAAGTGCATCTTTCCAAAAATCTAAAAGGAGAAATTCTGCATGAGAGGTGAAATTGTGCGTCTGCAACTATTGCCGCCTAGTCCTAATAGCAAATCTCGTCTCCCGGCTGCCGAATCACACGGAGCCAAATCCGTCTACAATCAGTTCATGGAGCTATAATACACTTCTCTGCATAGAAAATAGTTCACTCCAAGAGATTTGTATCGATTTAGGATTTTTTCATTGTTGAAGCTGGTCTGAAAATGCCTAGCCCATACTTCAATGCTATCAGAGAGTTCTCCAAAGACTTCTTAAAGAATTATGTAGCAGAGAATGTAGTTATGAAGTATATGGATCTGCTGCAAGATGTTGCAAATAGGAAAATCTGTTCTATTGATATTGAGCTCGATCACATCATCATCTATAAGGGGTTGGATGAAGAGTTATGGCAAGGGAAATGAATGCAATGTTGGTATAGTCAGGTAATAAAAAGATGACAGCGTGAAGAATAACCTAGATATCTCTTAGGGAGGAGTGTTTCTGTGTTAGAGGCACAAGAATGAAATAAGGAGACATAGTAGGAAAATAAAGGCCACAACACAAGGGGCTAAAATTAGAGCAAGCTAGAATAGTCTAGCTCTGATACCATGTTAGACACATACATGGCAGCAACATAATATGAAAGATAAGCATGAGAGTACATCTATTACTGACATGATATACATATATAATACATAGGAGTGACCCTTGGTTTCATATTCCAAGTGGTCCCTTAGACTCCCTTTGGATGTTCAGCTTCCACACCAACCCTTAGAGGATTAGGTGTCCAACATGTTTTATCCTTTAAAGGTTGAGGTGATCACAAATCTTCCTCCTTCATGCATTATTAGCTAACTTCAGATTTTGCAAGGGAAGGAAAAATTATCACTTTGATTCATTTCTAACTATGTTAATCTCATTAAAGGTTTCATACATCTTTTGAAGGAAGATACACCATTTGTTCTCGATGAAAAAGAACAATGTGTTTTGATGCCTTGAGATAGTCCTTACTATTAGCCCCACTACTGATCCACCCTAACTACAATTGAGTGTTTATTCTATACCTTGTAGCCTTTGGTTCTATGGATGTTGTGCTTTTCTAGGAAGATGAAGGGAAAGATGAGCACGTCATCCACTATCTTAGCAAAGCCTTGGTGGGGGTTGAGCTTCATTATCCTTACTTTTTGAATAGTTATATTTAGCCTTTTTCTTTGCTACTTAGTGGTTATGACATTACATTATCCTATAGAATACCATTTTGGTCATAAACTCCAACCTCATCAAACATTTCTTAAGTCGACAAATAATTCAAGATAAGTATTTAAAGTGGATTGTGATCTTGTAAGAATTTGATTTGGAGTTCACAACCTCTAAATCAAAAAAATATTTGGTTTTTACAAAGATCATGTTTGATCTTCCTTGAGTTAGTGATGGGGCAATGTTTACCAATTTGTGTCCCAACGATTCAGTATTTCTCATTAGCTCAAATAATCCATGGTATGTGGATATTAGTATAGGTGGATATTAGTAGCCACCAAATTCTTCCATTACCTCAATGGCTTTCTATCTTCTTGGTACTTTTTCTATGATTTTTGGGTCCCAAATTTCCAGAATGATTTTGAGGCCCTAAATGATGTTTTTTGGAAATTAGGGGGTCGAAGGGATTCCATAGTTGTTGTCCTTGAGTATATGTTTCCAATGAGATATTATACACCCCAAATTGATATTGTATGCAAAATTTATGCCCCCAGGAAGTTGATATACCATCTAACCACCTCAAGGCTTACCAACCTTTTAACATTTCATCTTCTAGGTTTAGGGTTTTAGATCTCTAGGTTTCCTTCTTTATGTTAAAAGGCCATTCTTTCAACCTCTTGTAATACATTTTTCAAATGTTCATAACCACTGCCTCTCTTTGTTTAGAGATAGTTACAACCAATCTAGCTAGATTGTGTTCTATAGTATTATGTTATTTAATTTATAAATAGAAGTTTCGTTTTCACCATATCAATGTGCTTTCTATAATATTTCTCTATATTCTTTTCATTTCCTTTCCTTCCTTTCATTTCATTCCTTGTACAACCTGGATTATATATCCTCATCTATCTCCAAAAACAATTATTTTTCCCATAGTTGTCTCACAATGACCACTGGCACATATGCCACCACTCCAAACAATATGTCATCCTTGAAATACTCTTTATCACCATGGAGTTTATTTGGTGTCATATTGATTGTTTAAGTCAAGAGGATGTAAAACATATAATTAATTGTTACCATAATAAATCCTATTACAAACATTTCTTTGGGTTAGGCATTTCCTAGAAAATCTTAAGTACAAGGTACTTTTGGTCATTGGTCTTCACTTATTATATGACTGTAGTCTAGAAGTGTTATCCATGTCATTTATTAACCTACAAAATGCATGACAATTATGGGAATTTTGAGGTTAGAAATGGGCCTCAAAACAACAAATGTACTAACCAAATAAATATTAAAAGAACCAACAAGATTCAAGATGATGATGCAATCCCCAAGGGTAAATATGTTTAGAGGGGAAAGAGGAAAACTACATTTTTTAATTATTTTTTTGACTTGTCTCATTATTGGTTGACTTAAACATCAATCGTAGACACTTTTTGGATGCATGGATAACTTCACATACAATGAGTACCCACTCTACATACTTTTGAGTAGACCCATATGAAAAAATGAAAATACATGAGAAACATATTTCTGGAAAGAAACACAATTGTCTTATTATATATTTTCAATTTCTTTTTAGTGACGATCTACTCAAAATTATATAGAGTGTTGGGTCCTTCATTTTTGAATGAATTTTTATTAAATGTTGTTCAAAAAAGGGTTGCAGGAATGGCCAACACAAGTAGAAAAGTAAAATATGAAACTATCAAGAAGCTGAGAATAGAAAAAGGTCAACGACAAGTAAGTGTTGAAAATGATTATCTCGGAACCTAGAGAATCCAAAAAAGATGGTTATACGTGCTGGATTTTGAAAGAATCAAGATGACAAGGACCAAAGAACCCAAGTTTTTTCAAATTGGACCGGATCAAATGGATAGGATCAAAGTAGCAAAAGTGGACCAAAACAAGCAAGCGGGATCAAGGAAATAAAATACATAAAATGCCTATAGAGAATAATTTAGAGAGATTTTTTCTCAGAGTTATGCAAAGATTTTTTCATACTAAGAATATAACTCTCGTGATTGTTCTTAGATTGTGAATTAGTCTTATTGAGCCTCACTATGGCATAGCCTTGCATTGTCTCTCTTAGAAAACTCTCCAAAATTTTGACCTACATTCAAATTTTAGAGCCTACTTTGACCTCACAAGCTGTCATTTCTAGTAGTAAGAGTCATCCCATGTATATTCTCTAATTTTTCTAGTCCCATTTTTTAAGAAAAATCAAGTGTCATCTTTTTGCATGGGAAGTGTCACACATCGCAAACGCATAGTTATGGTTTATTTCAATGGGAAACTTTGGTTTCGATGAGTCTTATTCATCATATAGACATGTATTAGACTCATTCCCAAAATTTCATGCATTTTCGCATTAGTGTCATCACCATCGTTGCAAAGTGTATCTTAAGTGTTGCACTTGGAGGAGTGTGTTGTTTTGTTGTCACAATTAAGGGATCATGTTGTTTCTGAGTATTGAATGTTCCATGTTGTGTTGTTGATTATTCTAAGTGTGTGATTGTGTTCAATTCCTACTTTGGTGTCATCTTTGCCTCATCGGTCCCACACTTAGCCAAATTCTGGAAAAATTCCTACCTGATCACCTTGGCCTCATTTTTCCCCTCATGAATTGTGTAATAGTGGAAATCATCAACACTGTATCCCTGCCTCCTAGAACTATGAAATGTGTAGTCACTGTCTCATAGAACTACGCATTGTGTAGTCACAGTGCTCAATCCCAGATTCCCGACCTCCACAACTATGTAATCAATCCTCCCTATTAGTCTCCTTCTATGTATTTCATAGTATAAAGAAACAAGTTATGTCCCTTCCTTCCTGAGTTGCACAACTACACAATTCCCTGCCCTCTCTCTCTCCTGAATTACACTTTGTATTGTCTCAGTGGGAACGCCTACCTCACTAAGCCCTCAACTATGCAGTCCTGCTACCTAGGCCTCCAAAACTATGTACTATGTAGTCACAAGCACTAGTCCTCCACTCCTAGCCTCTATAATTGTGCACTGCGCAATGCCTCATCCTTCCTCCCAGTCTAATACCTGGTTCTAGCTTCATCGATGATTTTCATGAAGCGTGTTAGACTGGGAATTTTTCAAGATGATGTTTTCTTTTCATGAGTAATTTCTAGATGTGGGTATTACATTTTCACATGAAAGGATGATGATCAAGGAGAAGGAGAAGGAGAAGGAGACTATACTATAGGACATGTTGATCATTGAACGACCAGATGAAGGGACACTAGATTGTGACAATAGCTAAAGATTGGGATTGTGGTGAAAACTCCCTACCTTCAAGACTTATGGAGGAGGAAGAGTAAGAGCATGTACCATATTTTAAGAAGACACAAGATAGCAATATAAAGAGTGGCTTGACTTTGCCACATCATCATTAAGTCCATGTCATCAATGTCATAGCTTGTCAAGGTGTCACATGAGTCATCATTTGCCACATAATTTGTGGATGTAATCATGTAATTTCCAATAATATGAGAAATGTAATGTAAAGTGGAAGTCCAAGAGTCACCTATAGAATGTGAAAAGTGATGTAGAAGTCAAAAGGTTGAATGGAAGTTCAAGTCTCATGATGGGAGTCGAAGAGTCATAAGGGAGGTGGAAATTCACCTCAATTTTTATATATACACACCCTCATAGCTCAAGCAAAGGACTTTTCACCTTGGCTACTCTGACTAGGCATTAGAGATGAAGATAGTTCTTTTGAGGAGCAAGTACTATCTCTAACACTCCACTATTACGAGTAGTGGTGTTCATTGTATCAATGTATCTTGTAACTTTTACTTAATACTTGAAGCTCATTAAGCCAAAACAATTTCATGTGTATATCATAAATATTGTAAGACTACTTGAATGTTTGCGATATATGCTGTTTTCATTTTTACTAAAGAAAATGAACTATTTTTGTGGCTTTGGTGCTTATCTTGTTGAAGGTGTGTTGTACTTGTCTTAACGATCATTACTTCTATGTGAACTATTTTGCTAGTCGATTAATGATTATTTCATATATACTCACGTGTCTTTATTAGATTAGTACTATTATTCTTCTATTAAAGGCCCACTTTCTTTTCCTTCCAGTGAAATAACCTCGATACATTCTATAATTGAACATTCCACAAGGTATACTCACTTGTCCATTCAAAAGTACATGTACATTACTCTCTCATGCTAACCTAAGAAAAATGTCAGTCAGGCCTTATTTTTGGAAGGGCTCCTGTACTAAATGGTGTGAAGTCTAATTGGAATTTTTCATTGAGGATACCCCCTTTCATGTTGGTGGGTTCCAGCACCATCAACACCCTGAAAGATCATGCGCACAAATGAATATTTGTAATGTAATGGTCTTGTCATGTTAATAGAATGAAGTGTTGTGGGGTAACCCTATGTATGAATGCATGGAATGGTTGATTAGACGTGTCCATTTAAAATTTTATTTTATGATGTGTTATTGTTTCTTTAATTATTCATTGCTCTGAAAGTATCTATTTGAATTGCATAATGGTTAAATAATAATTCCTCCATTGATGTATAAATTTTCATGTAATGAATTTTTCTATGTGATAAGTTGATTTTTGATACTATTTTCTGATCTTAGCAACCTTTAAAATGTTTTCCACGCCTCGAGTGAGATGTCTCTCGCTTGCAGAGGAATGAAAAGTCCAACGTTGCGCTAGACTTTAGCGGAGCCCTTTGTTGGCTTCTAGAGGTTGAAACCTGGGTCCTTCAAGTCTAATTTTTCTCCAACAAATGTTTTTTTTTGTTGGGACCCATATATTATGAGGGAATATAGATCATGGTGTCAAGTATTCTCAGAGGCAATATTTAACAATGGTGGCATGAGAATATTGATTCATTTTTTTTTCAACATGCTCAATTAAGATAGAAGAATTTAGAGTGGGTAAAGGAAGAAATTTTACATGCAAAACCCACATGCAATCAGTGAGAAATTTGTTTTGTTAATTTTTCCTAAAGAACTCCACAATTAGTTGCATATATTTCAGATCAAATTGGGAGTCAAGAACCATCTCAGACTTCATCGAACCTAGACTATTGTTGATTTAGCTGAGTTAGATTGGTTGGATATTGAGTTAACTAGAGATGTTGGCTTCTAGGTGCAAGCAACCTTAGAGAGCTATATCATTGATTTTTTTTTTTGTAGAATATCACCAATCCTTTTCCAAAGCTTAAGAAATATTCAATTTTAGGTTGCAAGGAATATTGTTGAAAGAAATCCCCCCGTGGGATGAAAATGTTTATGGTAGAAGAAAACTTACTATTGTTTCAAGAAAATAATATGGCATCTTAAACCCTAGGTATTGGGGGTATGGTTTAGGGGAGAAATTCTACTCAGTTGTGGAAGATGAAGGTATGTTGCGTTGGATGAAAATGACTTGTGGATAGCTCAAGATTTCAGAGCAAACAAAAGAGCATAGATAATCGATGAGTGGTGGGAAGTGAAGTTGTGGGAAATTCGAAGACAACAGAGAGAGTTACACCAAGTAGGAGATGTGTTGAGTAGCCTAAAGTTGCATACATGAGGGGCAGGCAACTTGGAGTTGCGAAGTATAAAAGTTGGTAGTGGAGTAAATTATACCCAAATAGGAGGTGCTGGAAGTAGTGTCATAAGAAAGATGAATGGAATTAATGGAGCCCACCAAGAGTCAGATGGAGTTAAGAATCCAAAAGTACTTAAATAGTTAGTTGAAGTCATAGACTGAAGCACTCCTCCTGACAATGAAAATGATTTTTTGATGAGAATATTGTTCTCTAAGAATGATGAATATCATTCAAGAAGTAGTCCACCGATTAATAATAAGGGAAGTCCTCTCCCTAACCTCCCATTAGTACTCTATCAGAATCCTACTTTTTTTGTTTCAAAGTTGGTTAAGACTTTAAAATTCCATAAAATCCCCATTGCATATGAAACTAGTACTTCTAGTAGTTTTAGTGGTGGGTTTCATACTGTTATGTGGACTTATCCCTCTTGCGGGCAAGAGCGATATCCATAGACCTTAGATAAATCTAGTAACAAACAACCGGGAACTTCTACCTTTCTCTAAACTACGATTGACTGAAACCAATAGTATGACAGGAGCCTCTTACCATTTAAATCAAAATGCCTAATGAAGTCATGTTCAGAGATTTTTCCCATATGATTCTCCTTGATGCTTTAGATATCTTCCCATCACTTCCCACATCTTCTGTGAGATGTCCTGAAGGAGATTTGCATAGACAGAAACATACACGAGTTCAAATAATCCAACATATAGAATAAGAGATACATGGACTAATTAACCTAATCATATACAAAAATGAATCAATATACAATCAAATTCATTGTAGGTGATCAAGGAATCCTGCAAATTATAACAATAGAAGCATAATTGAGAAGGAATAATTTCCTTTATATTAATAAAAATGGAGAATAGACTTACATCCTTGAAGCATCGATGTCACAAGTCCCCTCCCATAATTTCCAACACTATCCTTGAATGAATAGCCTTCCAACATTATTCCAACAGCATAAGCCTACTTCCAACAGTCCTCTCCCAATCCTTAGACCTGTAGTAGCTTTATAGGCCAAGAATGGGAAGTTCTGGATCCATTCTCTAAGGGATGAGATCTAATAATATTGGGATAGGTGTTCCATAGAGAAAGGGAGTTTCTCCATGATGGGAGGGATCAGGGATAGGCACCCATTCGAAGCTTTTTGGTTGGGATAGATATGACCAAAAATGCTTCTAGACTTTAATTTTTATTTTTACATTTGTTAAGTTATGTGTGCAGGCCACAATATAAGACAAAGTGCACTTATGTGCAATTTCTAATTGACTTCTCTGCATATGTGCAGAGATTGACTAGGGAACTATGAAGGAAGCAAAAATCAAGGTTTTGAACCATGGGATCCAGTAATTTCACCTTCTTTGGGATATTTTAGATTCTAAATTTGTAGGGGAATACCTTGGGACACATTTATGGGTAATAAAACATCTAAACCAATGGTCATTTTTCTAATGCAACAAAATGACGTGTAACACAGACAAGTTCATCAAGATATTCATAGCCTGGTTCACAAGGATTTATATTGGTCTCACCTAGTTAGTCTACTATGGTTGGAAACATAATGGGTTCATCGACTCAGTACCCTAAATTTTCGAGTCAAAGGAATGAGGATGTAGAATAGCATTGGTATCTATGTGAAGCCATATGGAGAGCTAGATAGATGTCAGATGCTACTAAGATTATTGAATTGCAAACCAGTTTGAGAGATAGAGCGCTTAGACAGTTTATTAAATGGTATGCATTGCCTTATAATCCAACTCTTCATGAAGTTAAGAAAGACTTTATTCAGGAATTTAAGCTTTTGCAAACAAACTAACAAGGGTTATCTGAAATCTAGGATATTAGACAACATGAAGGCATGGGAGTGCACACAGTGATTTAAGGATGCAATTGGTAAATTGAGTTATTTGATCAATCTTAATCACCAAAGAGATTAGTTTATTAAAACCCAAGCCTTGCAAAAATTACCAAACTTGGGTCCTTCATTTGAAGGCAATGAAGCAGAGCAGGGAGAAGATGAAGTAATAAAACATACAGGAGAAGTGTCTGTAGAGGTATTGCAACCATAAGTAGAGTCGAGTGCATAAACAGAACATTGAGTTGAGGGTGAGTTAATGGATTGTGGTTGAGATCTATTAGGCCCTTCATTTTTGGATGAATTTTTATTAAATTTTGTTTATAAAAAGGTTGTAATAATGGTCAACGCAAGTACAAAAGTAAATGATCAAACTAGCTGGAAGCCAAGAATAGAAAAAGGGTTATGGCAAGTTAGAGTTGAAAATGGTTATATCGAGACCTGGAGAATTTGAAAAGGATGGTTATATGTGCTGTATTTTGAAAGAATCAAGATTATAAGGACTAAAGAACCTATATTTTTTCAAATTGGACAAGATCAAATGGACAAGATCAAAGTGGAAAAATTGGACCAGATCAAGCAAGTGGGCTCAAGGAAAGAAAACCTATAAAACACCTACAGAGAATGAGTTAGATATATTTTTGCTCAAAATTATATCGAGATGATGTCATAATGAGGATCTAACTCTCGTGATTATTCTTAGATTATGAATTAGTATTATTATGTCTCGCTTTGGCATAGCCCTAAAATATCATGCGCACAGATGTAAATTTGTAAGGTAATGGTATTTTCATCTTAATAAAATGAAGTGTTGTGGGGTAACTCTATGTATGAATGTATGGAATTATTAATTAGACGTGCCCATTTAAAATTTCTTTATATTATGTGTTATTGATTCCTTCAATATTCATTATTGTGGATGCATCTATTTTAACTACATAATGATTCCTAAAGAATTTCGTCATTGATGTATAAATGTTCATGTAATGAATTTTATGTGTGATAAGTTGATTCTTAACACTGATTTTTAATTCTTTTTATCTTTAAAAAGTTTCAACATGCCTTGAGTGAGACGTTTCTCCCTCGCAGAGGAATGAAAATGTATGCATTGTGCTAGAATACAACAGATCCCTTTTTTGGCAACTAGAGGTCGAATCTTGGGTCCTTCAAGTCTAATTCTGCGCCAACATAGAGTGGGTACTCATTGCATGTAGATGTTAATATCCATCCAACAGGTGTCTACACTTAACATTTGAGTAAACCCATAATGAGATAACTTAAAATATAATAAAAACATGTATTCTTCTTTGTTTTCCTTTGAAAAATCATAAATCATATTTTATTATTTTATTATTTTCCTTAGGAGACACATTTTAGACCTTAAAATTCCCCTAATGCACCTTTCTTCCCTACAATTTGTGGTTTTTGTTGGCTCCTTTGCCGAAGAAGGTGTTGATTTTATGCAATGTACTTGTCCACCTTAGCAGAACACCATAACTACCTCATTGTGGCTATTTCTTACTTTACAGGATCGGTTGAGGCCATGCATACCTTCTAAAGCAATGGAACCACTATCACACTCTTCATCTTCGTCCACATCATATCTAGGTTTGAAGTACCCAAAACAATCATGAAATACCATGGGTCTCACTTTCGAAACAAGATGATGATTGAATTAGTATCCAAGTTGGGGTTTCACCATAAAAACTCCATTCTCTACTACCCCTAGGTTAATGTTAAAGTCGAGGCCATAAATCCTAATCTAAAAAATAGTGGGGAACCTCAAATTTAATTTGCATTTAAGTCTATTTTCAATGTTATGGGCTTATTAGGCCTTGGCCAAAACCTCCACGGGATTTACTCGTTTGCAACTTTTCTATCATGTGGAAGTTATGTTTCAAGTTGAATGCAATATGTCATCATCAAAGTTAGATGCAAAACTCCTCCCTAATACCTGTACCAAGGAAGAACTCATCCTCTATTTGGACTAGCTATATGAACACCTTTGTAACACTATGTTGGCTAGCGAGGCCTGTTAAAGAGTCAATCTTTGATATGACAAATTTGATTGACCTCGCGTGTTTTCGAAATATGACTTTGTCTTCATCTATGACCATGATCTTGCTAAATTAGGTTCAGGTAAGCTCAAACCCATTTGGAATGGTCCCTACATTTTTAAACATGTATTAAACAAGGGGCATATGAGCCAGTCGACTACGATGGAAATCCTTTTTCTAAGCCTCATAGTAGGCTTTGACTGAAGAAGTATTATTCCTAGAAAAATGTGCATCGTGCTTTGTGCATATGTATTCAGTTTATGATACAAATTTATTTTATACATGCCTGATACATTTTAGTTTTTTTATTTATCATGTTTGGTGCTTGGCTTGCAAATGTCAAAATCATCTTTAATATATATAAGATATTTTGATGGAAATAGTCATATTTCCCAAAACATTGCTTTCATTTCTTGGGTGAGATTCTCACCCATTGATGAAATCATGAGTTTAAGGGGCCTCTTTCTAGGTCCTTCTAGAACATTATGGAGTACAATGTAGTCATTGAACTCTTAAGTTAGGCCATAGCTTTAGGCATCCATTAGTTGGTGGTCAATCTAGACTCTTCACTCACAGTGTCTTAGCTAAATGGCATTTACAATTTCAAGAACCTTTTGTTATTTTATTGCTATATAAGGGTATGTATTCTTGAGTGATAATTCAACTACATTATTTATCAATATGACCTTAGAAGCTTTAATGTGTGGGTTCATTTGTTGGCTAACTATGTGTTAGAATGGCATATGTCACATTTATAAACATAAGTAGACAAGCAGGGCATGCACGTAAACATGGGAACCTTTGCATAATCATTGTAAAAAACCATAACTAACAACTAAAACGCATATGTATATATAGGAAATATAAGATTGCATACATCATCATAAACATATAAATCTAGTATAATGTCAAATTTGAACATGGAGACCCAAACTCTAAGGCTCGTAACTAAAAATGATAATGTAGATAATCCCCATAAGGGAGTGCATTATGGCAGGATGGTTAATTCCTAATCCTCATCCAAGTCGTAGGGAATCTACTACCACATAGCCATATTGGCCACTTTGATCCAGATTTAACCAGGAACGCAACAAATTACAGATATAACCATACATATAGAGATGCAACAAAAATAATACTTCATTTCACTACTGTAAAATATTGAAATATGCTTACAAACAGAAATGGAAATAAACTAGTTAGGGCGATGGTAGCTTATCTCTAAGAAGAGATGTGGCGGCTACATGCCTATGAACTATGTTACAATGAGGCTTGAAGGCCTATTTATTGTTGAGAAACAATGGAAAACCCTAAACATCCAAAAACCTAACCCTAAAAGATGAAACGCCAAACTGTGGGCCCCGTTTGGGTAAATTGCTACATCAACTTCTCGGGGTCGTAACTTTGGCATACGATCTCCATTTTATGCGCACAATATCTCGTTAGAAATATCTATCTAATAACTATGACTTTAGGAAGAGCAACATCAATGCATTGACCCATGTTACTCCCAGTTTTCCCAAGAAAACATCGTTTAGGGCCTCAAAACAGCTCTAGAAGTTCAGGACCCGAAAAACTGCTAAAAATAGTAAACTGTGCTACAATTAAGGAAACTGAAAAGTTGAAAGAAACAATGGTGGGGTTCCAAGTGGACTTGGTGGGTGGCCACCAATATCCACCTGGATATTTCCTCCCCCTTGGGAAGCAATGGTCCCCATTGTGTTGAGTTCCTCCATGAGATGAGGAAACTTCTGCTAAACCTGGTCCCTGGTGAACCACTTGCCCTAGTGAAGGAGTTGGTCCGCTTTGACAACTCGATATAGTTGGATATTCTGCTGGCAAGTGTGCTTGATTTGTGTGTCCATGATCCGATCAGCTGCAGCTTGTTGCAATCTGGATTTAACTTTGTGGGTGTGAGTTATTTGGTAATGTCGGATGTGTCTAGTAATGGTGGAAAGTATGGCCGAAGGCAGTCCACATTGGACACTGGGTGCAGGTCAAGGAATGGGGGAATGCTGAGCTCAAATGTATTGTCTCCCATAGCCTTGGTAATGGTGTAAGGACCATATCGGAGTGGTCTGAGTTTCTGATAGGCTCCGGTAGGGCGTTCCTTTTACAAATGCAACCAGACTTTGTCGCCCACCTAAAACTTGTGTGGCACCTGATGACGATCATGTTGCTGCCTGTACTTGGAATTTGATTTCTCCAGAATGTCGTGGACCTATTGGAAAATATTTTGGATGAGCTCAATGAAGATGTTTTCCTTATCTGTTTCAGACTAGACATGAGCCGAATCTGCGTAAGTAGCTGCAAATGGCAAGGACACATCAATGGGACATAGTGGTTGGAATCCCAAGCCCACCTGAAAAGTGTTGTGGCCAATTGAGCTCTGGAGAGCTTGGTTGTAGCTATGCTAAACATAGGGGAGACTCTCATCCCATGTGCATGGATGCTTTGAGTTGTACATGCGTAGAATGTGTACGATCATCCTGTTGACAACCTCTGTCTGGCCATCAGTTTGAGGATGGAAGGTTGTGGACTTAATGAGTTTGGTGACTAGGATCAACCAGAGACTGGACCAAAATGTACTGAGGAACCTGCTATCCTGATCTAAGATGATAGACTGTAGGATCCCAAAGTGTGCCCACACTCATTCAAAGAAGAGTTTAGCAGTGGCTTTCGTTGTGGTATTCTTCTTGCAGGCTGCCATAATGGTCATCTTCGAGAACCTATCGATGACCACAAAAAAAAAATCGTTTCCATGCTTAGTAGAAGGAATGCCTGACATGTAATCCATGGAGATGGATTCCCAAGGTCGACTAGGGGTAGGCAGCGGGGTATAGAGGCCTTACTTCTTGATGGTCGGTTTGGCAATGGTGCAGTCAGTTCATGATCTGATGTACTTCTCGACATCCTGTCGAAGATTCAGCCAATAGAAATACTTATGTAGTACTGCCACCATCTTCTCAACCCTAAAATGCCTAGCAGCCCAACTGTAGTGTGCTTCCCAAATCATCTTGGCATGCTCACTTGAAGGAACACAAAAAGGTGACCCAGGTTGCATAACAGGGCATCCTAGAGGTGAAAATATGGAACATGCTGACCCTCCAAGAGTGTCTTGTATATGTGGCCGAATTCTGGGTCACTTTTGTAGAGAAGTGGCCAATCAGAAGTCTCGTGCTCGCAACAGTTGAGCACAGTGGTTAGCGCCATGATCGGTGGTCAGTTGAGGCAATTGCAACATTATTGGTGCTACCCTTCTTATACTTGATATTCAAATGGAACTGTTGTAGGTATGTGGACCATTTCTAATGGTGATCATTCTACAATTTCCCTTAGGTCTATATGAACTGCAGGAGTCAGTGGTCTGTGTGGATTACCATTTCCTTCCCCAAAATGTAATGGTTCCATTGTTGACAGGTCTGCACAATGGAATACATCTCTTTGTCATAAGTGGGATACTTCCAGAGTATGTCTGAAAGTGTCTCACTGTGATATGCCACTGGATACCCATGTTGAGTAAGGACTACCTCAATAACATAGTCAGAGGCATTTATCTCGACCTCAAATGGTTGTTGCAAGTCTAGTAGTGTGAGCACTGGTGCTGACCAAATGCGATTTTTCAACTCTGTGAATGCCTTCTATTGAGATCCAGACAAAAGGAATTTTGCTTTTGCTCCTCCCTTGGTGACTTGACTCAAGGGCCAAGTGATATGAGAAAATCCCAACACGAACTTGCGGTAGAAGTTGGCAAGACCTAGAAAGCTATGGAGCTCTGTTAGAGTGGTTGGAGATGGCCAATCCCGAATGACTTGGATCTTGGCTAGATCCACATGCACCCCCCATTCATCAATAATGTATCCCAGATGCTAAACCTGGGTCATGCCAAAAGTGCATTTCTCCAAAGTGGCACATAACTTATGTTGTCGCAGTGTTTGGAGAACCTGTCGAATGTGGTGGAGGTGCTCTTCCCAACTCTAGCTAAAGATTAGGATGTCATCCAAGTATACCACTACAAATGAGTTAGTGAATGGCCGCAAGATGTCATCCATTAGCCTCATGAAGGTTACAGGAGCATTCGTCAATCCAAAAGGCATAACCAACCATTCGAGAAGCCCCTCCTTGGCTTTGAAGGTAGTCTTCCACAAATTGGAGAGTTTGATTGGTACCCGATGATATCCTGACTTCAAATCGATCTTGCTAAAATATTTTTCCCCCTTCAGTTGGTCCAGGAGGTCATCAATCCATGGGATCGGGTACCTATTACAGATAGTGATCTTGTTCAAAACCTGATAGTCAATACAGAGTCTCCAAGTCCCATCCTTCTTCTGTACCAACACGATCGGGCTCCCACAAGGTGATGAACTCGGACGAATGTGACCTTTCTACAGCAACTCCTAAATCTACCTCTTGATTTCATCGTTCTCTAGAATGGAGCACCAATAGATTGGTCCATTGGGTAGCGATGCACCTTGTCATGCGGAAAGAGTTATTTTTGCGGACAAACCTAACCTCCCTAGGAGTCTAAGACTCTCTAGTGACAAACAGAACAAACAAGAGCAATCCTTCTCTAAATATTCATTATTCTATGGGAAACCAAGTGTTTTTCGATCTTACCTTAGGTCCAACGCTTGTTGTAGCAGTCCAGCCTTGCTGATCCAGATGAGCTCCTCCTTCACTTTAAGACCTGCATACACTAACAAAGCAAACGATTACATAACACCTGAATATTCATCATAAAAAAAATCATATTCATCACATAGACCAAGGAGTACATGAAATAATTCATTAACAACAAATCATTGAGAAGAATGGACTTATTTGTATTAAGGAAACAAAAAAGGAACCATTACAACCTGAGCCTTGGTGTTGTGCAAGCTCCTCCCAGGGTCCAGCAAGAGTTTTCCTTTACTTTGATAAGCTCACCCACTTCCAAATGAAACAAGAAAGGATGATAATCTCTCCTCACAAGCTTCTACAAGGAAGTCCTAATTCCAGCAGCATCTACCCTTTGGAATGTTCAGCTTTCAACCTCCCCTCCTCTGGCCCAATGCCTGTATTTATAGTGTTCTAGAGGAAGTTATTCAGGTCAACATCAATGGGATACTCCCTCTTTTGGATGGAGTAGCTCCTCTCTTGATGGGATAAGTTCCTCTATCATAGGGATCATGAACCATCTGGAGGCGCTCAATACACGTCAAACACTCTTCTAGAAGGCTCTAGAAGTGACCACAAGTAACTTTTTTAAGATGAAACTCGCGCCTTTTGACCTTTACAGGGGTACGCAACCATCCTTTGGCTTACAGAGCGTACAAGTACGCAGGTACAATGAGTTTGGGATGCGTACACGCAGGAAAGGTAGAGAGAACCTGCGTACCCAGAGATAAACATGTTT
>APFE031345137.1:98599-124397 GCA_000404065.3 Pinus taeda | reverse complement strand
GGGCTTTGTCTCTCCGTAACAAATTATTCACTTGGGCAATTTTTACGGAAGAATTGCACAGGACATCTATGAGGATACAAAAAGCAACACTTTTTTAGCCAATTGATACGTCTTAAACAAAAGGGTTCAATAATGGAGCACATTGAGGAGTTCCAAAATTGAACATAAGGGTAAAAGATATTCCAGAGGAGCATAGGATTGATGTGTTCATAGGGTCTTTAAAGGATAATATCCAACATGATGTTCACCTTTGGGAACCTGATTCATTAGAGAAGGCATTCAGGTTAGCAAGAAAAATGGAAAGCAAAATTATGGCAACCAGGAAGCATACCACTCACATCTATAAAGACAGAAGTGTTGTTACTGCTAGTCTTCCACAACCTATGAGGTTGAAACCACAACAACTAGAAGAAAAAATAGCAAAAGGGCTTCGTTACATTTGTGATAGCAAATACACTAAACGTCATAAGTGTGCTGAGAAGAAATTATTCTACATAGATTGTGAAGAGGAAGAAGAAAAGGAGCAAGAAAGGTCAAAAGAAGAGGATATACTCCAGGAACAAAGCCTAGATGAAGAACAAATGAATCCGATGATATCTTGTAATGCATTGGCAGGAATTACCACTCCTCAACCATCAAGATAGAAGGACAAATCAAGAAGAAAAAGGTAATAGTGTTGATTGATTCAGGAAGTACCCACAATTTTATTCATTGTAAGGTAGCAAAAGAATTGAGTTGCTTCTTATCTCCAGCACCAGAGTGTCAAGTGATGGTTGCAAATGGAGGAACAATAAATTGCTCTGGAAAGTGCCATAATATCAAGCTATCCATGGGAGAATATGTATTTACTAGCCCAATGCTTTCCATTCCAATGGGAGGTGCTAATGTTGTATTAGGAGTCCAATGGCTACAATCCTTGGGTACAATAGGTTTTAATTTTCAAGAACTTTTCATGAAATTTTCTGTGGAAGGAAAGGAAGTTGTATTAAGGGGTATTACAGGGAAACCAAGAAAGATAATAAGCTCTAATGGTATGACAAAGCTTCTAAAAAAGGAACGAAAAGGTGTAATTGCACAATTATGTTCGCTAGATGTTTCCACATTGGAATCATTGATTTCTCCAGATCTCCAAATAGTCTTGGACAATCATTCTAAGGTATTTGAGACTCCCAAAGGTCTCCCACCTATTCATGATCATGATCATGTTATTCATTTGATTCCAGGAAGTGTTTCTCCAAACATCATGCTGTACAGATATCCCTATGCCCAAAAGAGTGAAATTGAACATATGGTTGCAGAAATGCTAGAGGCTAGTATAATTCAACCGAGTCAAAGTTCTTTCTCTAATCCAGTAGTATTGGTGCACAATAAGGATGGATCATGGTGCATGTGTCCAGATTATAGGGAGCTCAACAAGATCACTATTAAAGATAAGTCTCCCATTCCTGTCATTGACGAATTACTGGATGAATTGCATGGATCAATTTACTTCACCAAGTTGGATCTTCGTTCAGGATATCATCAAATCAGAATGAAGACTGAAGACAATCCGAAAACAACATTTAGAACTCATGAGGGTCATTATGAATTTTTGGTCATGCCTTTTGGCCTTACCAATGCACCTTCAACATTTCAAGGTTTGATGAATTCAATTTTCAAACCATCCCTTAGAAAATTTGTGTTAGTATTTTTTGATGATATACTAATCTACAACAAGTCTTGGAAGGATCATGTTGAACATGTTGACAGGGTGCTACAAACATTGGAGGAGAAACAATTATATGCAAAAGGATCCAAATGTTTCTTTGGAGTACAAGAGGTGGAATATCTGGGTCATATTGTATCTCATGAAGGTGTTAAGGTAGACCCTAGCAAAATTAAAGCCATTAAGGAATTAAAAATCCCCACATCCATAAAGCATCTACGAGGATTTATTGGGTTGACAGGGTATTATCACAAGTTTGTTAAGAATTATGGTAGAATAACAACACCTCTAACAAATTATTGAAGAAAGATGCATTTTCCTAGAGTTCAGAAGCAACAAAAGCCTTTGAACATATTAAAGAGGCAATGTGCCAAGCACCAGCCTTATCTATGCTAGAGTTTACAAAACCTTTATTGTGAAATGTGATGCCTCAGGAAATGGAATTGGTGTTGTTTTAATGCAAGAAGAAAGACCATTTCTTTTGAAAGTCATCCAATCAAAGAAAAGTATTTACAAAAGGCTATCTCTGATAAGGAAATCCTGACAATACTACATGCACTTAAGAAGTGGCAACCCTACCTAATGAGAAGACACTTCAATGTAAAAACGAATCATGATAGTCTTAAATACTTTTAGAACAAAGATTATCTTAAGAAGAGCAACAAAACTGAACTGTTGTGTTAGTTTTTGTATGGTTCTATATATGCTTTTTCTTTCAAATTTGCTGAAGTCATCTGCCTGGCCACTGGGAAAAAAAAGTGTCCTCTACGAGGACAGGCTTCTGCCTCCTTGTTTGATGGTGCCATTACAAAGAAAACCATTTTTCTGATGTGGCTGTATTTTAATCATGATACAATCTTCTCACCTCTATTTAAGTATCATATGAAACAGGTCCTTTTGTTGCTACATGATTCTCTTCAATGGGAGGACTTTCTATTCCAAACAAGAATATTTTCTAACAATACAGCTGCAACCGATGTCGATGGTCTACTCCACATACTTTTTCTGTTGATATATGCAACTTATGTTTCTTGCTACTGATTTGTAACATGCACCTCGATTTGTGTCATTATGTTGGGGGCATGCGAACTTATAACAAGCATAGTTTTTAATTTTAAGCTTGTGTAAACATGAAACTGAAGACGAGCAATGTTTCCACAAAGTTCAAGCTCATTAAAAAATAAACCTAGCAACGAGCAATGTTTCTGTAAAAGTTCAAGCTCGTTAAAAGATAAACCTAGCACGAGCAGTTTTACGCGAAGTTCAAGTTTGTTAAAAAATAAACCTAGCAATGAGCATATGTTCCACCCGAGTTTATGCTCATTAAAAAATGAACCCACCTTCAGTAAATAACCATTACAATCACATAATTATCTGCTTTTGAACCTTGGTCGTGTTCTTACCATCACCTCCGCTCTTTATTAGCCTATCATATGCCTCCATTTGATTGTTTACCCCTTTTGAGGAACAGCGGCGATGAGTGATTCTATTAGCCACCTTCTTTACACTACCATGATTGAAAATTTCCAAGCCTTACCTGGAACTAGCTGTTATCTAAAAACATCACTCGTTCCTAAAAAAAAGAGTCTATTTTAAGCTCTTTTCATCTGACTTGTAAAATATGAAAAGATTGTCGAGCAATTGGCCTCTCCAACTCATGAAAGGAATCGGAAGTGCCATCCCTCCTTTACATTTTAATCTTTTTGGACCTGAGAGATCATTACACAAAAAGATCAAGCATTTGTCTTGTTCGGCTCGTTAAAACTATCGAAAAGTCATCCCTTTCGTATTATTTTATACTTTTTCAGACTTAAGGGATTATATTACGAAAAAGGAATACTGGAGTTGCCTTTCTATCTCTTTTTAGACTCTCTAAAATTGAAAAGGACTGAGTTATCTTTGTCGTTAAACTCGTTAAAAGAATAGTGACAAACGTGTCCATGCAAACAAGAACGAGTTTTACTATCTCTAGGCTCGTTAAAACATAGCAATAGGTTTTCCCAAAGGGAAAATTATAGAACAAGCATATGTTATACTCCTCAAACTTGATAAAAATAAAGAGGTACTAGTCAGCAATGACTGGATAAAAATTGGGAAGAAAAATTGAAGAAACTTTATTGGTAGCAGGTCGCTCTTGAACATGACACTTTCACTCCATCACCATGATTGAGTCGGGATGGGTCATTTTTTTCACTAGTCATATCACCATTGGTCCTCTCTACCATATATGTTTGGGGTTAACGCTACCAATCCATTTCAGTTTCGTCGATATCTTCAAGAGAAGTCGCTCAGAGAATTCACCAACCCAACTTATGTCTCATTCACTACAATACCTTCATGATTCATTCTTTCATGACCGCCACCCTGAACCTTCTATCATCAGAGTGTTTTCACCTCCGTAAAATCATTTTCTCTGTTTCGTGTCGTAGATGTGGGATTGATTAAGGCCCTCCTATGACGGGTCACTTCTTGTCGACATCATCTCATCATCCAAGAACCTGACTTAGGAACAACCCTTTCAGTACTTTGAAGCTTGCATGCCTCAATGGCAAGTTTCTCACTTCCAGCAACAGGTTTACATCAATGGACTTCGACCGAAAGATTTTGTGTGATGTTTGACATCGACTCATGTATTCACACCACGTGAATTGTATTTGTAGTACCTTGAGGGTCATTATCATTATCGATGACTCCTCTCATGCCTGTTAACAGCTTACGTCATTCGCTGGTAATCAGACAACGTCTTTCCATGTTTGACTTCAAAGCATATTTTCGCATGGATCAACGTGTACTTCGGGAAAATATTGAGTGAGTTTGAAGACCCCAGATCTAGTTTCATCCATCTAGGCTGCGATATATTCAGGAAAATAAAGACATCAAATGTACGTTATAGCTACACAAATAATCATCCAAGCTAAGGGATGATAGCTCTACCATAATCATCAGTCTGCCATATAGACAGTTGTCTGTCCTACGTACATGAAAATGAATTTATAAATCTGAGCATGGGAATTCCCACCTCAGCTAGATCATGAAAATATTATGAAGATAATGCATTGCATTGTATCTTATTACAGGTGATCTTCTAGTTCGAAAAACCTCAAATCCTCATGATAAAGCATTTCACCTGACATAAGAAGATTTACGACCTCATGCTTTAGGGGGAAACTATTATAGACATATTTGGGCACTGCAACCCCAATCACATATGTCCATAAACCAAGGGCTTCTAAACCCCTAAAAGTGTTGTTTCATACCCTAAAGGAATAAGGTCAACTGATTACATCATTTCCTAGAAGTTCTCCCTAAAAAACTACTCAGAAATGGTCAAAACTGGACCATCTCGCCTGCTCCATGGTCAGGGTGCGATGCATCTCACCTGCTACACACGCGAGTTGTGATGCATACTAAAAAGTCCTTCTATAGGGTGCGATGAGTGAGAATAGACAAATGACAAAGACAGTTTGCTAAGTGGATGATCGAGTAATCTTCTAGAAACTTCTCATATGACACTTGCCTCTCAGAATTCGCCCAGGGATGAGTAAGAGATCAATAAAATATCCAAGTGGAACCAAGAACTATCAACAGAATGAAGCTAATCAAAATCCCAGAAGTTAACTCACCCACCTGCAAATATCTATATATGGATCCTTCATCCTAGAGATTCGGAAGCTGGAATTTTGTATTTTGTAAGGAAGTGTTGTTGGTTCTTCTGTGCAACATAACATTGTTGGATGATCTAAGCTTTTCATGAGGTGAAAATGGCTTTCATGCTGGGAGGATGGCACTGGGTTAGACCAATGGGTTGTAATCCTCTCTTCTACTACTTCTATCAATAAAGCTATTTGAGTTTTCCTCCATATTCTTGTATATCTTTGAATTTTGTATTGATATATGCATTTGTATGGTTAATATACATCTGATCCTATATTGTTTATGGTTATAGATCTCTATGATTTGATGGTATTATGTTACTTTGACACTATAGGTGTTTTTTGAAGCGGGACAAGTAAAGAAGGAGTGGTGAAGCTCTGTTAAAGGAGAGAGAAAACAAGCAAGGAGCCAAGCGAAAGACTGAGGTTGGTACTCTCTGCTTCTCTCTCATCTATCTCTCATAAAGGAAAACAAAAGTAACTTTAGTTTGTTTGTTTCTAAGATAACATCCCGATGATCCATGGAAGCTCTCAATCGCTTCAAAACATCGGAGTGGGCCTCCTAAAAGACCCTACATTGATGGGTACTTTTGCCCTACTGCCTCCGAGTAATTTGGCGGAAGTGGCCATGGTGGAAACCTGCAATATGATATCTTCTATATCTAAAAGATTCATAATATTCCCGAAAATTTAGTCAACATGGATCATCGCTAGGTATTGCCACCAAGCCTAATAGAAATATTGTAGCAATCAATTTTCTTGGCCTGGGGGGCAAACCCAAATCAATGCTCATCAAGTGCTTCGATGGATAGGGCTAAGGAATATAGAACCTCTTCAGATCCTTGGTTGCATGTACATTCTACAGACGAAGGAATCATTCAGTCAATGATGATAGGAGAAGCACCATGGGAAGATTACCACCATCATTCCCATCTTCCAGATTACCACAAAGATTATTCCAACAACCTTAATCATCTTTCAATTTTTGATTTTCTATCAAATACTATAAATACAGTGGATTCTGAGGATGGTTTCTATCCTGTGTCAACCTCATTAAAAAATGAAACAACTCCCTTTCCAAGTCAAGTCTCTCAAAGATATCGAAGGTAAACCTTCATTCCAACCACCGCGTTAAATGCAATGAAGCTTGGGGGGCATGCACCTCGATTTGCGTCATTATGTTGGGGGCATGCGAACTTATAACAAGCATAGCTTTTCATTTTAAGCTTGTGTAAACATGAAACCGACGACGAGCAATGTTTCCACAAAGTTCAAGCTCATTAAAAAATAAACCTAGCAATCAGCAATGTTTTCACAAAAGTTCAAGCTCATTAAAATATAAACCTAGCACAAGTAGTTTTGCACGAAGTTCAAGCTCGTAAAAAAATAAACCTAGAAATGAGCATATGTTCCACTAGAGTTTAAGCTCATTAAAAAATGAACCCACCTTCGGTAAATAACCATTGTGATTGCATAATTATCAGCTTTTGAACCTTGGTCGTGTTCTTACCATCACCTCCACTCTTTATTAGCCGATCATACTCCTTCATTTGATTGTTAACCCCTTTTGAGGAACAGCTGCGACGAGTGATTATACTAGCCACCTTCTTTACACTACTGTGATTGAAAATTTCAAAACCTTACCTAGAACCAGCTACTATCCAAAAACATCACTCATTCCTCGAAAAACAAGTCTACTTTAAGTTATTTTCATTTGACTCGTAAAATATGAAAAGATTACCGAGCAATTGGCCTCTCCAGCTCATTAAAGCAATTGGAAGTGCCATCCCTCCTCTAGATTTTAATCTTTTTGGACCTGAGGGATCATTACACAAAAAGATCGAGTGTTTGCCTTGTTTAGCTTGTTAAAATTATCAAAAATTCATCCCTTTCGTATTATTTTATACTTCTTCGGACTTAAGGGATTATATTACAAAAAAGGAATACTGGAGTTGCCTTTCCATCTCTTTTTAGACTCTCTAAAATTGAAAAGGACTGAGTTATCTTTGTCATTAAACTCATTAAAACAATAGCGACAAACTTGTCCATGCAAACAAGAAGGAGTTTCATTATCGCTAGGCTCGTTAAAACATAGCGACAGGTTTGCCCGAATGGCAAATTATAGAACAAACATATGTTATCCTCCTCAAGCTTGACAAAAATAAAGAGGTACTGGTTAGCAATGACGAGGGAAAAATTGGGAAGAAAACTTGAAAAAACTTTATTGGTAGCAGGTCGCTCTTGAACATGACACTTTCACTCCATCACCATGATTGAATCGGGTTGGGTTATTCTGTTCACTGGTCATATCACCATTGGTCCACTGTACCATCCATTTTTGGGGTTAACACTACCTATCCAGTTCAGTGTCACTGATATGTTCAAGAGAAGTCGCTCAGAGAATTCACCAACCCAAAATGTGTCTCATCCACTGCAATACTTTCATTCTTTCATGACCGCCACCCTAAACCTTGTATCATCATACCGATTTCACCTCCACGAAATATTTTTCTTCATTTCGTGTCGTAAATGTGGGATTCATTAAGGCCCTCCTACGATGGGTCACTTCTTGTCAACATCAGCTCATTATCCAAGAAGTTGACTTACGAACAACCATTTTAGTACTTTGAAGCTTGCCTGTCTCAATGGTAAGTTTCTCACTTCTGGCGACAAGTTTACATCAATGGCCTTCGACCGGAAAATTTTGCATGGTGTTCGATGTCAAGTCCCATATTCACACCATGTAAATTGTGCTGCAGTGCTTTGAGGGTCATTATCATTATCGGTGATTCCTCTCGCGCCTGTTAACAACTTACATCATTAGCTGGTAATCAGGCGATGTATTTCCATGTACATCTGTTGCCAATATAATATATATAAATATTTTTTCATTTTGAAAAGAGAATTTATTCGGCCGTACACCCCTAATCAGTTAAATCCATGGATATATTTTCCAACTACGCAAGCATTTTTTTGTCGTATTAAGGAAATTTTATTATCTGGAACGAATTCAAAGATCCCCAAAGTTTCTTCTCTAGAATGTCGTTATGAGGGAACAATGATGACGTTATTATGAATTTATTGACCAAAACAAAGCAGGGAGGTAGGAATATTGTGCACGTCAGTACAAGCAGAGTAAGTTCAAGAACGAGCAAAGAACCTTCGAAGTATGCCAAAAGTATACCAGGTTACAGGTATGGAATTTCAACTCTATGTTTCCTTCAAACAAAAATTTGATCCTCAAATTTTTTCAGATTACCCATCACACGAAACAAATTTGGTGGACATATTTTTTTTATTCACTATCATATGCAAAACTATTCAATATAATCTCATTTATAAGCCATAGGCTCCCCTATTACATGTTAAGTGAGTAAGGTTTTTGTATTGATTTGTTTATATTTATTACTTACAATAATAAAACTGTATATGTATATACAGATACAAATGGACAATATACATATAATACATAAAAGCCTAGCAATGGTGATCGATGATAGCCATTATCGTTATCTTTCACGGTCGTCCATTTAATATTTCAGGTAATTAATAGACTACTACCTTTCTTCCTTTGTAAAAATAAGTCAATGTTTTAATGTTATAAGGTTGAAATCCTAAAAATATTGATTCCAATTATCAAATTAACTTACCTTATTTGGGATATTTTTTATAAATAAAGAAACTTTATTTAGTAATATTTATTATAAATAAATTCTATATAACTAATAAAGAAGTTCAATTTAAGCCCCAAGGGATAGTTCAATTGGTCGAGTTCTCGTTGCTAAGTACCTTGCCAATTGGGAGGTCACGGGGTCAAATCTCCTCGATGCCCTTGGGGTTAGGCTTGCCCAGAAAAGCCGACAGGTAGATCCCTTCGGGTGGATCTGCCCGGATTATTTCCCGTGGATGTAGCGACCACTCA
Source organism: Pinus taeda (assembly GCA_000404065.3). Classification (NCBI taxonomy): domain Eukaryota; kingdom Viridiplantae; phylum Streptophyta; class Pinopsida; order Pinales; family Pinaceae; genus Pinus; species Pinus taeda. The sequence continues at coordinate 115,117 of APFE031345137.1, read as the reverse complement.
GTGACCGTGAACCACAGTTAAAAAAAAAAGAAGAAGTTCAATTTGATTTAATTGATGAATATTTTGAAATAGTTTTTATTATATAAAATTATTTAATACTTTGAAAAAATATGAGTTAAATTTTGAATATTGTAGTTTACTATTCTCTATTATCTATGCTTATTTCAGAATAAATAATTTTAATTATTAGGATATTTTAATTTCACATTTAAAATAAATAAACTCTACACAATTACAAATATTAATAAATAACCTCAATCTAATTAATAAATATTTTGAAATGTTTCTTTATTATATTAAAAAAATTAACACATTTTAATTAAATGTTGAAATTACAACTTGAAATTTATTTATGACTATTTTAAAATAAGGTATTTAAATCTATAATTATTAGTCTATTGGATTTAATATTATTCCTTTGGAGTTTTAGTATTTCTGGTTTGATTTTAATATTCGTTTTTGTTTATTATTCCCTTCAGTTTAATATATCAATCATGGTCAACCATGGTTAATCATAGCCAACCATGTTTCACCGTTGCATTGTCACAAACATTGTTTCGTTATGAAAATCATGGTCAACCATGGTCCAATGTCGCATTGTGACAAGGATTGTTTCAATATGGAGATCAACCATGGTCAACCATGCTAAACCATGTTTATTTTAGGATTTATAATATTTATTTGAGGGTTTATAATTTTTATCCCTTGGGTTTAGGATCACCTTGTGTTTATAATATCATTCCCTTGGTTTTATTAATCTAATGTTTCATATTACTAAGGTTTAATATTATTCCCTTAAGTTTATAATCCCTTAGGTTTTAGTTTTAATTCCTAAGGTTTATTATTTACTTTATTTGTAATATCAATCATGGTCAACCATGGTCCAACGTTGCATTATGACAGATATTGTCTCAATATGAGAATAGACCATGGTCAACCATGGCCTGATGTCACATTGTGACAAAGATTTTCTCATTTTGAAAATAATTCATGGTTAAGCATGTTCAACCATGATCCAACACCACATTGTGAAAATGATTGTCTTGGTATGAAAATAGATCATGGTCAACCATGTTTATTTTAGTGTTTATAATATTTATCTTAAGGTTTATATACCTTCGGTTTATAATATTAGTCACTTGAGTTTAATGTTATTCAACTATGGTCAACCACATTTTATAAAATCAATCGTGTTCAACCATGGTTAATCATGGTCAACCATTTTCCAATGTCACATTGTGACAAAAATTGTTTCAATATGAAAATCAATCATTGTCTCAACCATGGTCCAACATCACGTTATGAAAAAGTTGTCACAGTATGATAATCATGTTAAACTATGGTCAACCATGTTTTATAAAATCAAGAATGGTCAATCATGGTCAACCATGGTTGAACATTGCATTGTCACAAAGATTTTGTTGATATGAAAATAAACTATGGATAATCATGCTGAACCATGGTCCAACATCACATTGTGACAAGGATTCTCTCAATATGAAAATCAACCATGGTCAACCATGTTTATTTTAGTGTTTATAATATTCATCTTAGGGTTTATATACCTTGGGTTTATAATATTAGCCCCTTGGGTTTAATAACTTGGTAACATAGGTTTTCATTTTTGTCTTCTTGCAGCTGAGCCCATACTTGTTCATCTTGAGTCAAGGCCTCATTTTCACTTTCCTCACCATGTGGTAGTGATGTATCTTCACCTCATGTCTTCCCTAGTGATGGAAAGCTTTAATTTTTATTCTCGCCCTTCTTTAGATTGTGACAGGCTGGATAGGAGAATTTTCCCTCTCACTATTTCTAGTGTCAACCATCTGAAATTCGGTTATGATGTCTACATCATTCATTGATGTAACGACTGCACACACAGAAATATTAATGAGATCACCACAATTTACATTTAAATATTCTCTAGCTTTGTCTTCTTCTACCACGTCTTTGCAGTTAGCTTCATGTAGCTTATCCAATTGATCTTCAACACTTTGTTCCTCTTCACACCCTTCTTGAAGATCAACTCCTGTGTCTTCAATCTCAAGATTTTTCACAATAGATTGTGCCTCTTGATTCTGGTGGACATCAACAAAACCACATTTTTCTGAAATTTCTTCTGACTTGAACATACTACCCATGCTAATTCCAAATGCCAACATGAGAAAATAATCATCATCAGAATCAAAAATATATAAAAATATAGACATGTTGTTATTGTCCAGCTTATCTCGCTTTGAGATTCTTTTTTGACTCCACACGGTCCTCGAGCTCCAACAACCTCGTTACCACGTAGGCAGGAAACTTCTCCCTTTGGTAGCTCTTCAACTATAGAACCTTATAGACCGTGGCTTTTATGCCCTCGACTATGCAGGCAAGCAACAAAACGACCTCTCAAAAGTTGGAAATGTTCTCAATATTTAATTCGAATACACATATTTCTGAAGATGGGTTCAAATCAGCGAAAAAAATTCGCATTTTTTGTGGCATATAATAATTTAGAAGAAAATTTTCCCAAATGGTTTTCAGATCTCCACAACCTGCACTTTCTAGGTTACTCAAAACAAAAAAATTTCCAAGACAAATCTGCTAGATGACGCAAAAAATTAAATTCCACGCCTTAATCACGATCTCCTTCCTTCTCAGTAGATGCATCCAACCTTCTACAATTGTAACAAGAAAAGTACAGTGACTCACAACAAAACAACAACACTAAGGAACCAGCAACAACAGCACAATTTTTCTACTTGGAACCCCTAAGGATACCTTCACTACCGAGGGTTTGTCCGAGACCCTCGATCTGAAATTCCAGGGTGAAAATTGGGATTTTGTAGAAGAATTTTAGAATTATTAATTGTTTGCTTTGTTGGAAAATACATGAGATGTGAACCACGCGTAGGATTATACGAACCAAGATTTTATCAGCTAAGACATGTTTGTTGAGGGGGATTTTTCTGCAGCATGGACATTGGAAATTGTCGATTATATGTAATCAACCTGTTGTTCGCAATAATTCTTAGACAAAGACACCCGTTCTTTGAATAAGTTGGAAAATTTTACAGCAGACTTTCTAGAATTGTGAGACATATTAATTGCACAAGAGATTTTAACATCCCATTTTGTTGTTCAAGGAGCTTGCACTGTCAACTCTTCACCTCTAAGTGCTTATGCAATGAAATTTCTAACTAGGGCATCTGTGAGGAGTCTGGCATGACCCACTTCAGGTGCTTATATATTGTCTATAGCCCTGCATTGAATCAAACAAAGCACTGTGAGAAACAACGTCAAATTAAAAAAACAGGTATTTATAGGAACCAGAAGGTCTAGCCAATTGCGTAGCCATATCTCTCGGCAAAGTAACCTTGGTGGACATCCAATCAACTGAACGCTCAGATTCACATCTATTCTCACCCTCTGGAAAAATTTAGGCAAGTATAATCTAGACACAACTATGTGTCACTTCGATCTACACAGTATACACCCTCACTGTGAAACAAATACACAACTTTGAAAATTGAATGCCCAAACAATGATCCTATCAGTCCTCTTCAATAGCAATAGAAAATCAACACATGACTCTCTGCACGATGCAGAAAATGCACATGCGGCTCTCTTCATGACAATCATGGTTGGAATGAATGGACAAACCAAGAAATGAATGACAAATAAACAAATAAATATCACCTCGTCCGTGCCACTTAGCACCTCAAACTTGCAAAGGTCTTCACGCATGTACACCTAAAATATGTGAAGACTAACAAAATAAAATGTGCGTGTAGTTTGAAAGTGGGGTCGGTGCACTTATGCACCTAAAACTTGCGACGCTTTTGCTTCAGTCGCACTCTCAACTTGGCTTACAGGATCAACAACTCTGAAGCTCTGATACCATGATAAAAAAATGAATATATTACCTAAATGGCTCTCCAGGTGCGGTACCTAGAGAGTGCCCAAGCATTATACACAATACACTTCTGTATATCAATTAGGAGAACAACCTAGTACATATAGGCTTTTTCATAATCAGGGTGGTTTCAACGACTCCGTAGATAGTAGGATCTAAGATCTAAGGTTAGAGTCTCAATCCTATCATCATCACAATAGTGATCTAAGTTTAGCTTTCTCCATTAATTTCAACATTTATGTTTTTACTCACACCATGTGATCTTACATTGTAAACAATTAAGCATAAAGCATGAAAATTGAGGCCTCAAGCTTAAATGTTGAAAATCACACATGTCCACACCCATGGGATATTAGTATTCTATATAAAACACTAACTTGTTTTATTTGTTTATGTAGGTGAAATAGGTGTTTTTCATTTGATTTTGAGAGTCTTATGTAGTTTCTTTAGTGTTGGCACATTGGTGATATATCACAATTTTCATAAAATGTGTCTATTTATTATTCTAATTAGTAAATAACTATATTTTGTTTTGGGATATTTGAAATCTCAAATGTGTGGTTACCAAGGATATCATGCTTTTGATACATTCACACTTGAATCTAAATACAAATGGGTTTGTGTACTTTAGGCGTTGAATCTAAATACAAATGGGTTTGTCTCTTTTAGGTGTTATCATGTCTCTCTATTCTTCTTCCTTGTCAAAAGATTATGGATTTCTTAAAAATTCATGCATGCATATTATTGTCCCTTGAAATGTTAGAATTTATTATTGCTTGAAATGTTAGAATCCTTCAAAAAACTTATTTAAAAGTGGCTTCAAACTTGTTTGACTATTTATAAGGTCCTCCTCAAGTCCAAGTGATCAAATTGAAAGCTAAGATGGATTGTTCCTCTTTAAAATACATTATAATTAATGGGTTTACCCAAGCTACTTAAGTTTTCAAAAACTATTTAACATAATTTGTAAAATCTTTGAAATTACATAAATAGTGACCATACATAATTGCCCCAATTCATTGGCTAGTTTTGTATTAGGAATAAACATGGTTGATTATGTTTGATTTTTAAAGTATAGGCACTCTCCAACTTAGTATGGGGGAGATGTTGTAGTATTCTTCTCTAATGCGTCTTACTTAAACGTTAATAATTAAACTAGTACAGATCCATTTTAAGTCCAGATCTACCAAAAAAGAGATTCGATCCCTCTCAGCATTTGGTATATTTAGAATTAAGATGGATCTAAGCTGGTATAAAACATATATATCTATGATATTACTTATGTATCTAAGCTGGTATAAAACATATATATCTATAATATTACTTAGTTGAAACTTATTTTATAGTAAAACTAAAATTAAAAAATTTACTAACACAAAACATAAAACTTATATCAATTATATCAAAAAAAAAAAAAATAACAAAATCACATGATACATGATATTTAAAAGATGGTTAAAAATAAAAATCAAATGACATGCTTCAGGAAATTTTAAAAACAAATCCATCATAGGAAATTTTTTAACGAGTCAAATTTATACCTTGACCCCTCTCTCTATATATGTGTGTTGGTTTTTCTTTATGGATATTTTAATACTATCTTAATATAATATTGGTTTAATATATTGCTATTCAATGGCTTAATATCAGTTTAATACAATACAATAGTTTGTTGTTTAAATTTAGAACTGATTATTTTATTGAATTCAATGATTATATTAAATAATTATTTGCTCAATGTTTTTGTTGAACGGTTATGACATTGAATTACTATTTAAACAAATGTTTTTGTTAAAAGATTATTATATTATAGTTTGCACAACCACATTAATAAATGTGGTTGATATAGGTCTTAAACATCAATTTAATATATTGTATATTACAAACTCAAATAGTAAATTAAAACATTCTTAAAAAAATTTAAAATATTTTTTAGAATTTATATATTAAAATTTCCATTTAAAATTATATTAGTTTACATATTTTTAAAATTAAAATAAAGAATTTTATCTAATTTCGAAAAAATCAATATAAAAAAAAATTAAAAGAAAATTAATTATTTCTCCATAATATAATAATAAAAATAATAATAGATAAAGTTTTAAATTAAATTATTATTATATTTTTTCCTAAATGATAATTATTATAAAATAAAATTTATGTACAGACAATCAATTGATGGTAATAATTAATATCATGGTATTTATGGACAAACTAGTCTTTAAGTGCGACTTTTGGGAGTTTCTCGCAAATTTCTGATGTGAATCCAACCATAAAATCTATGGCCAAATTTCGATTTGTTGTTTAACCTAGCTTTTGACTGCATATATGGATTCAAGACCATCAAAAATCCCTAGGGAACTTCGATTGTTTGAAGAGTTCACCTATCAAATTTGTGATTTCAATGGATCCCTAATGAATTCTAAACAAACTAGATTAGAAAATAAACCAAAAAGCTTGCCAAATTTTTTTACTTAAATACTACTCATCATTTATAGATGATAGGAAATGCTAATATCATTGTTCTTTACAATACTGACTTCTTTTAATCATTTATTCTCCTCCCTGAATGTCGAGTTTCTCAAAACTATTTTGTGGCATCTCCTTATTCATCATCTCTGAAACAACTCAGCATGCCATGTCAAAAATATTTTTAATATCCAAGTTGTGAGGGTTCACATGTTAAAAAATTTAATCACGTCATCTGTCTCTGTTCATATGATAGCGAGTAGTCGGTGGTAGTGACAACAAGTAGTCAGCGGCAATCTGTGAGGAATTAACAGTCAATCGGAGTTGTTGAAACATAAATGACAGTGTGTAGATTGTTGTAGAATCTACGGTTGTCTGCATGTATACATTGCCATAAGTTTAATGCAATTGGGATGCTCTCTTAGAGAGTCTTCAAGCTTACTTTGTGAGTTTCAACATGGTATTAGAGCCAAGATAAAGTAAGCTCTAGAGTGGTGGTTAAACCAGGAGCTGCGTGGAGAAGCTATCCCAGCCCATGCTTGGAGGACATTGAGTCAGTAGATTGAATCTGTTTTGTATTGCACATTGTGTGAATTGAGGTAGCGTTATCGTTGTTTCAGGTCAGAGTGTGGACTTTGTTGGAGGTTGACCATAACTTTTCTTTGTTGATCTGCATCGTGGTGTTGAGGCTTTCGGAGCTCCACAAAGACAATGATGCATAGTACGACAGAGCCTTGAATGAAGACAACGCTGGAACGTCTACGTCCCCATCCAATCCTTGGATTATCCATTTCATCATTGGTCGGGCTGAAGGAACGTTAAAGGAGTATTCGTGAAGGATCTCAGTGGATCAGGTCGAAAGGCCAGTGCTTGGAGCTATGTCGAGGGTGTCTGAATTGACCTCGTTGAGAATGTGTCGAAGATCAGCCAAATCTACAAAAAGATTTTATTGCCCAAGTTCTTAGTTTCATGAAGTAAAGTACTGACACCAATTTTCCGGGAATTTCCCTGCTTGAAGATCTGACTGTGAATAATCTCTGGTTGAATATTTTGAGAATCATGCGAGCCCTGTTATCATTTGCTGTGGAATAGAATTGTTTCCCGAAGAGTTCGAGGTAGGGTGTCATGCCCCTAGGCCAGCGGTAGTCTTTCAACTGCTCTTGGCGAGGTGCGGCATCACCGAACACTTTATTTTCACCAGTACTTATGTTCATGGACTACACCTAACCACTTATTCCTACTTAGTTTGTGTTTCTCAACCAAGTATTATTTTGTTATCCTTTATACCAATGAACACCCATACACATTCATTATCAACATCAATTATAAATGATGAACACAATTGCACAGTATAAAGGGAGGGGCAACTCCCTGAACAATGAGTCTGCCCAATAATATATTATGCAATCTTTTACAATGTACAAGTATACTTGGAAACCCCAAGTTTCATACTTAGCCAAATTTACAAGCCAAGGCAAAACTCAGTTTCCTAGCTCGTCGGCACCTCCGCACGGTCACCACACAACTCACTAATGTTTCGTTCACCTTGTCACACGATCATGTTGTTTTCCCAACTCGAGTGCACCTCGAAGTCAACACACACGGGCGCCTCCAATCGAGACACACCTCCATCCACAATATCAACACTACACCAAGTCACCATGCACACTTGCACGAAGAGCGGGCACTCACCCGAGTTGCCAAGACACCCGTGCCAAGTCGTCGCACAAATCGGGTGCCACACCCGTGCATGCCACAACTGTCCGTCGGACACCACACACCTGGGAACGCCCTCACCCAACCACCAGACGCTCCTACTCGCACCTTCACCCACAATTGTGCCTCACCATGCACCCCTGCCCAAGAATGGGTGCATACTAAATCTGTGCCTTCCTTAGCTCCTGTGCACTTAGACTTTGCCTTCACCTTGTAGAGCGAATGTGTTGAGCGATGGATTGATGTCCAAATGAGCTCCACGCTCTTCCCACTTATATGCGTTGTAGGGAGAGGTTGTGGCTCGCCTAGCCGACCTCTCCACGCCTTCATTTCAAGTCAGCCCCCTCCTCAACCATTGGTTGGCCTCCACATATGTCAACACATGCCAACATGTGTATAAACACTCGCTCGCTTCCTTCCTTTGTGCGCATTATATCATCGCACATCGAGGCAACTCACATATCATTCAATAGCAGTCGCACTTCCTTCGTTCGTTCATTGTTCCAACCGGTCGCTCATCGTTTGGACGTGGTCGCACTTCGGGTGGAACCACAGGTCATTACATCCTCCTCCACCTGAAGTTGTTGTCATCCTTGACAACATACCATCTTGGTAGCCATCCACCAAGATCATCAACAATGTCTGTCTCATCCTCGGTCCATGATTTCAACTCCTCCACATACTGCAAACATCCCTACAACATATGTAGAACTACCATCTCCACCATGTGTCATCCTCATCCTGTGAACTGTCCTCCTCGTCTACCTGATGCCAACATCTCTCTGTGCACTTCTGGACCCCATGTCTAAACTAGTTGGGTAGCTAATCCAACTGTCATGCTCAAGCCATGAGAGTGAACATCCTTATGCCTTCACCAGTCTATCTCGGTTTCTGCCACATCTCGGACTCACTAAGAATCTCACCACCATGCTTAGTTCCATGGAAACTCCATCCCATCTGCAACATGTCATGATTCTTGATGCCAAGCCATCCCTGCACCATCTGTCATACCTGCTCAACCTGTTTTAAGGACTCACTGCCATGAGCAGCTAACAATGAGCCCCATCTTCTTGTCCATCTAAGAATATGTGGAGGGAGTAGAGCCTAAAGGCTCATCCTCACTATTCATCTCAATCCATCTGTTAGGATCCTCAATCTCTATCCTCTGTAGATAAGTGACCCGATCCTCGTCTCGAACATTTGGCCTCACATATGCCTCATCATCATCATCATCATCCTCGACCGCTTCTAGCCTTCTTGACAAATCCAAGATACTATCTAAAAGAGTCTTGATGACCAATGACTGCTCGGTAAGATTTGTCTCAACCATGGACAACCGCTTACTCATATCTTCCATCCACTTCTCGTCATCCATTTGCATCACTGCCAATTTACAATCAGGCTTTGGCACACCAATGGGTACATCTTCCCTTCCATCGTAAATGTACAGCTTCTTCAAATGTGGAACAATCATAGCATCAAATTGTTTCATGAATTCCATTCCCAGCATAGTCTCATAGTCATCTATCCGCACTATAGTGAAGTCGACCTTCCCTGTCCACTCACCAAGTGTTGCGTCCACCTTTTCAGCTACACCAAGAACTTCAGCTGGAGGAGAATTCACTGTCTTCATTTGTGCCTTCACTGATACAAATTTCAGCCCAATTCTTCTCGCAGTATCTTCTCCCATGAAGTTGTGAGAGGCCCCACTATCCACCATAGTGAGTATATCAGCATCTCCAACCTTCATCCAAACATACTCCAACTTATTCCTCTTAGGATCCCTCTGAGAGATCACCTCTGTAGCAGTAGCAACATCCAGTATATGCATCATCCCCACAAAAGCTTCTTCATTCTTCACATTAGATTGTGCAATCGTAACCACTTTCGGTCTAGAAGGGTAATTCTTCACCATATGTGGTCCCGCACATATCCAACACTTCAAGTCTTTCTTCGTCTTCGAATTATCATCCGATTTCGAAGCATCATCTTTCTTCTTCTCTTTTGGCTTGTCGGAGTTCTTCTTCCTATCATCAGAAGTCTCATCATAATGCTCCACCAACCTGTCCACAGCAGCAAAAGCTTCTTCAAGTGTTCTAATCCTTTGTCTCTTCACTTCATTGTGTTCCCAAGGCTTCAACCCAATAATGAAATTGAACACCTTGTCCCTCTCTGTCATGTCAGGAAGTTCTAGGACCGCACTTGCAAACTCCTAGTGATATGTCTAAAGGTTCCCTGTCTGCTTTATGAATTTTATCTTCATCCTTACTTCCCACATTTCATCTTGAGGACTGAAATGGGCTTGCCAAGCTCCTTTCATCTCATCCCACGAAGTAATGTCACCAGCACTGCCATTGGAAATTTGATCCATCCGTCTTCGCCACCACATTTTAGAATCCTTTGTTAAGAATTGAGCAGCTACCTTGACCTTCGTCTCATCATCAGATAGACCCAATATTTCCAAGTATTGCTTCATGTCCCACAGAAAGTTGCCAAGAGTCTTCGCACTCCTTGTATCATCGTAAGATTCTGGTTCCTTGACTTTCACATGAGGCACTCCTCCACCTAAGTTATGCCTCACGCCCTTCTTCAACATCACGATCTCATCTCTAGCTTCGTCAAGGGATTTCTTGAAGTCCACGATCTCTACAAGGCCCTGGTCCCTTGCTTCTTCAACCTCCTTGTCCCTTACTTCATGTTGTGTACACATACGATCAGTGTACTCGTGTTGAGTTCGGAGTTCCTTGAGCTCTTCCTTCATCTTCAAATCGGCCTCTTGATCTTTCACGACCAAGTCCACCTTATTAGTCCAGAAAGCTTCCAATTCCTCCATCCTTTCCAACACTTTTTCAAGGAAAGCTATAGTAGTATCCTTTGCACTGTGACTAGACCCAGCCTGAGATTCAGCTGCCATTGCTAACAGCCTCCATCTTCTTTGCAATCTAGTTTCGACCATACAACAACTTCACCAAGATGCCTGCCTGCAACCCAAGTCCTTGATGCAACACTTATCAGGAAGTGTTCACCAACCTCTTTCACCCGCAAGTACCAATCACCACTGTCACTTCTTCAACTCGGATACCAACTCCAACCGAGCTTTGATACCAACTGTCATGATAGTGCAGTGGGATCAGCTTCGTCCGCAAATCTCCTCTGCACTTCACTAGCTCTGATACCACCTGTCATGCCCCCAGGCCAGCGATAGTCTCTCAACCGCTCTTGGCGAGGTGCGGCACCACTGAACACTTTCTTTTCACCAGTACTTATGTTTGTGGACTACGCCTAACCACTTATTCCTACTTAGTTTGTGTTTCTCAACCAAGTATTATTTTGTTATCCTTTATACCAATGAACACCCATACACATTCATTATCAACATCAATTATAAATGATGAACACAATTGCACAATATAAAGGGAGGGGCAACTCCCTGAACAATGAGTCTGCCCAACAATATATTATACTATCTTTTACAATGTACAATTATACTTGGAAACCCCAAGTTTCATACTTAGCCAAATTTACAATCCAAGGCAAAACTTGGTTGCCTAGCTCGTCGGCACCTTCGCACGACTCACCAACGCTTCGTTCACCTTGTCGCACGAATGTGTTGTTTGCCCAACTCGGGCGCACCTCCAAGTCACCACACATGGGTGCCTCCAATCGAGACACACCTTCGTCCACAATATCAACACTACACCAAGTCATCGTGCACACTTGCACGACAGGCGGGCGCTCACCCGAGTCATCAAGACACCCCTACCAAGTCGTCCTACAAACCGGGCGCCACACGCGTGCACGCGACAACCGTCCGTTGGGCGCCACACACCCATGCATGCCCTCACCCAAACACTGGGCACTCCTGCCCGCACCTTAACCCACAACTACGCCTCACCATGCGTACCTGCCCAAGAATGGGCGCATACTAAATCTACGCCTTCCTTAGCTCCTGCACACTTAGACTACACCTTCACCTTGTAGAGAGAATGTGTTACGCGATGGATTGATGTCCAAATGAGATCGACGCTCTTCCCACTTATATGCGTTGTAGGGAGAGGTTTTGGCTCGCCTAGTCGACCTCTCCACGCCTTCATTTCAAGTCGGCCCCCTCATCAACCGTGGGTCGGCCTTCACATATGTCAACACATGCCAACATGTGTATAAACACTCGCTCACTTCCTTCCTTTGTGTGCATTATATCATCGCACCTCAAGGCAACTCGCATATCGTTCAACAGCGGTCGCACTTCCTTCGTTCGTTCATTGTTCCAACCGGTCGCTTAGCGTTTGGATGCGATTGTACTTCGGGCAGAACCACAGGTCATTACACAGGGCCTCTTGCAGTTGAGAGCCACAGATAGATCGAGCCAGCTTCGAAGTTTCAATTGTGTCGGATCATTGAGACCAGCGGGAGAATTGACGTTGGTGGTACCGAGAAGCCACATAGAGCTGGATATACACTGATTGGTGTGGTGTTAGAGCTCATGGCTGGGTTTTGTGATCTGGATTGGTTGACACTAGAGAGCCATTGTTGATCTGCCACTAGAGCCTATTTGTGAATTACTGTGTAAAGATCTATTACTACTAAAGTTGCTAGCCTATTGTGACATGAGTGAGCTATTTTGGGTGTTAGTCTATTGTGAAAGACTTCAATCGTTGACCTCCAATGGTAGTCTAGTCGAGTGTGAGCATTTAGGTTATGGATAACTGAGGTTTGGATTTTGAAGGTATGTGGAATGTGAAGTTGTTCTGCATGCAGATGAAAGGGAGCACATTGCTCAAAACTTTATGTTTTCAACTTTGCTCCAAGTTGTTGTTCATGAACCTACTCATGGGAAAGAGCATTATTGAAAGGCCGAGTTGAGATAGCAGTATGCCTTCTAAGTTGAAGCAGTGTGTTGCGTATTTGCTGGAGGAGGCGTAGCCTGCATTGTCAGTTGTGAGAGAGCCCATTGTATGGAGAGACAATTGTGCAGAAAGCATGAGCTTGTTGAGGCGTTGGAGTATATTGTATGAGTGTTGAGCTCTATGGAGGCATCAGAGATTATTGATCTAAAGATCGCTGCCATTTGGATTTGACTATATTGTTGATTGGAAAGTGCATTTAACGAGACATTAGGGTGGCGTTGTGCAAGTTTCATTGTGAGTGACAGGAAGCTTGAAGACATGTGTGAAGGAGGCAGTGAGTTTGAGGCTGTGTGTAAGCCTAGAGCATGTGAAAGAAGCAGAGTGTATAGCATTGTTCCATGAAGTTCTAATGAGTGTGCATCAGCTAAAATCATTTGCGTGTCAGTTCAGATCTCAGGTGAGCTGTGAGGAGATAGAGCTCGCGTGAGTTGTTGAGAGGCTGCCTTCTGTGGTGAGGCTCACTACCAATGCTCGTGGAGTGTGTGCAGTGTATTGTTGTCTGGAAGAGGGCATAACGGTGAGCCTAGGAGTGTGTGAGCTCAGACCCAGAGCTGTAAGCTCGATGGTGTGTAGATTTGTGGGCTCTGTGGTGTGAAGAGCCAGAGGAGAGCTGGTGGTTGTGAAGGGAAAGTGGAGTCTACCTTGTTGTTGATGTTGTTTGAGAGCGTTATTTAAGACGCTTGTGTGGCGTAGATCAAGTGGAGTGTTGGAAGATAGGAGTGTCTGTAACTGAGTGTCTGCTAATGAAAATTGTGCCAATTGTGACACATGTGTAGTGTAGATCCAATGGAGTGTTGGCAGATAGGAGTGTCTACAACTGAGTGCTTTTTGGAGAGGGTTTTGTCCAGCGTGATGATTGTGTGGCGTAGATAGTATACATTGGAGTGTTGTAAAATAGGAGTGCTGAAAAAGGTTGTGTCGACCATGGCACCTGTGTGGTGTAGATCGCAGGGAGTATCCAGTGGAGCATTGGCAGATAGGAGTGTTTGCAACATTGTTTCTGCTGAAGCAAGTTATGTTGTGTGAAACCAACAACAAAAATGAGAGCCCCCTTATCAAGTTATTTTTTATGTATTGTTGTAAGCCTTAGCTGAGACTAAGACCAACACGAACCTTAAAGTTTAGGTCGTCGTGATTAAGGAGAGGTTTGTTGAAAAAATTAATCACATCGTTCTTCGAGGTTCATATGACAACGAGTGGCCAGTTACAGTGGCGAATAGTCAAAGGAATTTTATGAGGAATTAATAGTCAGCCGAAATTGTTGAAACATAAATGACAGTCTGTAGATTGTTGTAGAATCTATAATTGTCTGTATGCATAAATTGTCATAAACTTAATTGTCATAAGTTTAATGCAATAGACAAACTCTCTTGGAGAGTCTTCAAGCTCACTTTGTAAATTTCAACATCACAATCCTCGCTATTTTGAATGGATGGATGGGCTCTAATTCATATCTGTCATTGAGGTATTCCACATTCAACCTTTGGGCCTCGTGTTTGGTAGTTTCCGATTTAATCAGCGTGCAATGGTAAGAGAAATATTCAATTACCTGATATAAAATGATTATGGGAACTGATATAAAATGACGTTGAGAACATGCGAGAGAGTAATGGGTATGTCAATCCCAAGCTCGTCCATCAACCTCCTTATAACTTCAGATTGCAATGCCACATCCCTTTTCAATGATCATTGCACTTTCTAATAATGGAAGAACATTCTTTTGAAATGAAATCTTATTTATTTAAAAATAAAAAAATTTCGAACTGAATTCCAATATAAACCACACTTATGATATAATAAAATATAATAATTTTTAATTAATATATTTAATCGGTCTATATGCTAACTTAATTGACAATTACTTTCATAATAAAGTGTTGAGTTTCTTGAGATCAACGTAAATATTCTGTGGAGGGTTTTTGCGAGTATAAATCCTAGAACCATGAATGAATCCAGCGAGAGTGTTTGAGCAGGGCCGGTCTTTGCCGACGTTGCTGCTCCTTGACAGCCGTACAGAAAGTACAGCGCAATAGCCCTTGGCTCGACTATGTTTCATTTATAAATTTGGGTACGTATATTAATTAGGAAGACCTGGCCACGTGAATGACCGCACATGCCTTTCTGAATCTAAAACTTTGATTCCATTCATTTTCCAAAGCAATTTGGTGATAAATTCCACTTCTCATGGAATTTCGTGGTAACTGTGATCAGATTCGTTCTGTTCAATCTGGATAACGTTATGAATGCGTGGTGTCACTACGATTTTAGTAAAAGCTGTTATGTTTTGGTGAAAGTTTGAATTTAACAACTATAATTAAATCATGGAGAACTACTATGTCAATGTATGTATTGATCTGTCTTTATATATTTTATATAATACAATATTGCTTTTTTAGTCCGGAAAAACTTTACATGTGACTTGTTTTAATTATTGAATTTTAAAATTAGCAAATTAAACATATTTTAATATATAAGATAAATAATTTTTTTTATTAATGAATAACAAATTTAAAATGCAAAATCTCTGTAAACTAAATCTTTTGAAAAAATACTCGCTAACTCTATGCTGCATCATAAGACACATGAAAAATCATATATATTAGATACAAATAGCAATATGGTGGGCGATGACCAAATGTGCTAGTAAAGCCCACTTAACACACGATGCACACCAAACATATGTTAACAATGATGGACAAAACTGTATATACCCTTAAATACTAGGTTGAATTGAGGCAAAACGATAGCTGCACCCATATACTAGATACAATGAAGTTCTTTTGTTATAACGATAGCTGCACCCATATACTAGATACAATGAAGTTCTTTATAACAAATTCAGAGAAGTCAAACTTAAATGGAAAAATCTCAAAGCAACTTCGAGAGAAACCTATTATGAATTTGAGTCATTTGTAATTTTACAAATAACCTTTTAATTTTATTCATAGTAAAATACTTATTATTTTCAAAATAGACTTTAAAATTTGTTTACTAATATTTAATATTAATTATAATAAATTAATATTATAAACATAACATTTCTTTCTCGACCATTTAGTTTTAATATTAATGCTTCCCTTACCCAAATTGGTTACCTTTTATTGTTTCCCAATTTTACTTCTAGCTATGGAAATTCGTTTATGTTTACAAACATAACCTTGTTTTTACAACCACTATTTAAAAACACACTTCGTTTACGTTTACAAACGTAACCTTGTTTTTACAGCCACTATTTAAAAAGCACAATTCTCTTAAACTTTATTCTGCAACATTGTAAGTAATATTCATTAAATTACTATTTTTAGTTTAATCATTGAATTTTGAAAGTTTAATTATTGAATTTTGAAATGTGAAAAAATATTGTTTATTACTTGGACATTTAGGACTTGTCAATCATGTTTATAATAGCTAAAAAATAGCCAACAATAATACGAAAGATTACTACTTAAACATAAAGTTTCAATATTATCTTGCATTGGAATTTTGCCAACTAAAACTGCAAACTATATATATATATATATATTA